>DWJQ01001032.1:0-11948 GCA_018248915.1 Hesperia meskei straton
TCGCCAGCAACTGGTACATCAAGCTCGAAGTTCTTTCCAGCCTTGATTTTGATGTCAAACATGAAGTTCCTGTCGATCTTAGGCGCAAGGTTTTTGGGTCTGGCCAAGTGAGGCGCAGTGCCGTCACTCGGTTCGCCCTTGCCGGCTTTGTTAACTGCACGTACACGGAACTCGTACGTATTGCCTTCGATAAGGTCTGGAACTTTTCCAGTGGTAACGTCACCTTCGATCTGAAATAAGAATCAATATTCAGTATTTCTAAAGTTTTGATAGGACAGCATATTATAGCATTAAACAAGGTATGTACTATTCAGATGAAATATTTACAACTACTTTTGAGGATTGAGATTAACTTTTGGTCCTTAATATCTTAAGAAATACTTTTCAATTTGACCACAGTATCTTAATACATACCTGTGCACACTCCTCCCAATCTGGTGAGAAGCGATCCTTCTTCTCGATGACGTATCCAGTGATAGGTGCACCGCCGTCCTTCTCAGGCCTGGTCCATTCCAGTTCGACAAAGTCTCTGTCGAAGTCCTTGATCTTGGGTGTGCCAGGCTTGCCGGCCACATCGAACGGATTCTTGGCCTCAGTAGCATGAGGCGTCGTTAGTGGCTCAGAGCGGCCTTGCCTGTGTAAAATTTATTGAATTTAATAACGTGAAATAAATATAACAGATATAAGTATTTACCTAGCCAACAGATACGCATTTTCTCCCAGGGTTATGTTACGAATGCATGCATTTTAAAACTAACTTCAAAGAAGACAATAATAAAATGAACACAGGTCCTCTATTAAATCTACAAAATTAGTAGAAGTCCACCAGACTTCTACTGACAGGACTGACGTTCCTTAACAGACCCCACTCCAGTCCTCATCCATATTAACGAAATAACCAACTACCACATTAAACTTGAGTGTTCCTCTATCGGCCACAGATGTCAAGAAAGGCGCAGAAGGGTGAATCTAAATGCTAGTTTCTTTAGTTCCCTAAAAACGTACTTTCCGCAACCGTCAACCATACAAAAACAATTTCAAACTGACCTGTTAACAGCGCGAACCCTGAACTTGTATTTATGCCCAGGCTGTATCCCGTCCACCTCGAGACTGGTCTTGGGCCCGTCGGTCTCCCCGGCGGTGACCCAGCGGCCGGTGGCCTCGTCCATGCGCTCCACCACGTACTTCTCGATCGGCTGCCCGCCGTCGTCTGCTGGTGGGTTCCAGGACAGCTTCGCGCCGTTTGCGTGGACGTCTGATACCTGAGAATTTGGGTTTGGTTAGAATTTGACGTTTTGTCGCTTTTCACACGGGGACTATCCAATCTTGTTTTTTACTATGTTCCTGTGTATAATAATAGCTTGGAAGATTAATATTTGCTGTCTGTATCTGATGTATGATTTTATTCTTATTTGTCATCTATCTTCTTATTTAACCCATCCCTACACATATATAATCTAACATAGTGATTCGATGAAAGGTTGACGTGACTTTCCAAATTCAATAAAATTCATTAAATAAATTCAATTTCTAATTACCTTGAGAGGTCCTCCAGGCGGGCTGGGCACATCGAGCACGATGACCTCCACTTCAGCTACGTCCTTGCCATTGACGTTCTCAGCAGTGACGGTGTATCTGCCACTATCAGCTCGCGTCGCGGCCTTGCAATTCAGCTTCGTATTGTAGTCAGAATGCTGAACTTTAGTGTCGCCGCTCGACTTAACCTCCTTCTTGCCCAGGAACCATTTGGTTTCTGGCATCGGTTCACCCGTGACCTGTGATAAAAAGAGCAGTGAGTACAATATTAATAAGATATAATTTAACTGATTTAGAAAAGTAAATAGATAGGAACAACCTACCACTATTATTAAGGCATCGAGAAAAAAAATATATTTTTTTTTATTTTATTTATCATTTTTATTTATTTGGGAAACAAACAGCATTAATTATAACAAGCTTCGCACTTCAAATATGAAAAACATATAGCTTTACAGTTTCCACTAAAAGTTTTTACATACAGATAAATTTGGAGCAATAAAAAAAGTAGATAACAAACACAGAAAGTTAAAAAAATGCAAAACAGGATTTTAAAAGCCATACAAAAGTGGGAATCAACTAATACTAGCCAATATTTGTCGTATACCTCTCTTATAAGTAGAAATGGATACTTTGAAGGGATCAATATCTTGTAGGTGTTTATTATACAATTTACAGGAACGTGTTATAAAAATATTTCTTGTATAGTTTCTCTTTGTAAGAGAGGTATAAAACAAAGATTTACAACGGGAATGGAAGCGGGGGCAGTTAAATTTAATTTGTTGCAACAGAAAAGGTGAATCCATGTAATTATTTAATATTTTATATAAAAACAATTGGTCTCTCTCTACTCGCCTACTGGATAGAGTAACGGTTGGATGCACTGTTTTATATCTATACTTAAGGTGTCTAATATACAATTTGTTTATTCTCTCTATTTTATTTTCCTGAATTTTATATTGCGGATTCCAAATAACAGAGCCAAATTCCAATATTGTTCTCACATATGCGTTATAAAGAAGAGAAAGGGTAGAGCTATGTTTAAAATCTTTAGTTAGTCTCAAAATAAAGCCGAGCATACCGAGCATATATATTTAATTGACCTAAATACGAAAGTGAAACAGTTGTCTATAAAGTATTTAATAGAACGATAGATTTTCTACAAAATGTTTATTAATAAGGACGTTAAAAAAGCACTTTACCGGTGACATCAAAATATTATTTGAGAAGAGTTATTTTAGTAGTTTAAATCTTCCTTAACCTTCATTACTTTCATTAAATTCCCATCTACTGCATTCCCAATATTCTAGCTCAGAAATACATCGCTACTAACCTTGACATCGAACCCGAACTTCTGGCCAACCTTGATCTTGATATTGATAAGGTTGGTCCGGTCGATCTTGGGCGCCAGGTTCCTCGGCTTGGCCACGATCGGATGCGTGCTGTCGCTCGGCTCTCCCGGGCCAGCTTTGTTTACTGCCCGAACCCTGGGGAAGGAAATGGATGTTTTTAGTACCTACTACATCCTATTCAGGACGTTTCATGTAATAGAAGTCCATATAAATAGAAGTCCATAGACCAGTTTCAGAGTTTCAGAGTTGAGTTTTCAGAGTTCAGAGTATCAACAGTTATGCGACTTGTCATCGCAGATATCAAAATTTTAAACCAACTATCATGAGTTTTTATTATTATCCTGGTATTTCAATATATGTACATAGTTTCATGGATCCACGGCACAGCAAAATTGATATCGGCATAACAATTACAAATGGAGAGTAGTCATTTAAACTTGAAATCATCCTTCATTGCATACTTCTAAATTCTCAGCTATATTTTTATCCATCCTGCTTTTGTATTTACCATGCTTTCTTCTTTTTGTGCCTCCTTGTTATCTAATACTAAATACTATTTTTAATTAAGTTTACCCAATTGTTTATCCAAGTTTGTTACTACTCGTAGTTGATTACACTGTTCTAGACAAATAATCTTTACTTTCCAATTCAACCTTACCTGAACTCATAAGTCTGTCCCTCAATCAAATCAGGCACAGTGCAGTTGGTCTTATCAGCGGGCACTTCGACAGCCTTCTCCCAGTTGCCGAACTTGTCTTTCTTCTCCACGATGTAGCCCTCGATGGGAGCTCCACCGTCTTCTCTCGGCGGGGTCCATTTGAGGTCCACGTGGTCTTTGTCCCAATCGGTGACGCTTGGAGTACCAGGTGCGCCTGGGTTGGGAAAATAGTCAATGTAGTAGGTATGGGAATAGTAGGGAAGAATATTTGATTCAAGGACGAATAATCGAAAATCATAAACCTTTTCAATTTCAATTCTTTCAGGATTTTTCAAGAAAATAAAAATTACGTCCTTTAAACATTATTACTTGCTAAATCGCATTACAAATTTTAGAATAATGAGATCAAGGCAATTATGGTTTCCTTTTATTTAGTTTTTGTTACAATTTAACTGCAAATACTTCTTTTATCAGATGTCACTCAATCTCACGCTGCTTAATTTCCAAGGAATTCTGGAAATTGTATTCAATACAGAAACTTAAGCTTACCGGGTTCATCGAATGGATTCTTGGCTACGATGCTGGTCTCCGAGTCGAGAGGCTCAGACTCTCCCTCAGAGTTGACAGCTGAAACGCGGAACCTGTACTCCTTGCCGGGTGTCAGGCCAGTGACGTCACATTCTGCGAATAAATCATGAAAAACGTTAATACTTTGCAACTAAGTTGTGATTATTGTCATTTGTGAAAAATTTGGGCTAATAACAGGAGTTATCCTGCCAATTAGGAAATATAAACCAACCTACCCTGCTGTCTTTGCATCCTGCTGAATAAATGACGAGGCTATGGATTCGAGTCTCACCTGTAACTTTCTCACCTGATGCATGTAACTATAATGGAAAGGTTTTCTTGATAACCACTCGTTCGAAAATCGACTGAACCGATGTATGTACAATATGCACATGTTCCAGTCGCACTAGGTGCCAGAAATGCGATTGGCCCGGTTTTTTGACCAGTGACATGTTGGTGATGCCGTTAAAATTAATGTCCACGGTTATCGGACCATTTACTACCAGTTAGGTAGTCTCGTCATTTGCCGGCAATTTAATTAAAAAATCTACTTTTACTTACTAGGCTCATCAGAACGAGCGCAGGGCACCCAGACGCCGGTGTCGGTGTCCAGCTTGTCGATCTGGTAGTACTCGATGGGTGCGCCGCCATCGTCCTTCGGCCGCTTCCACTTGAGCGTCGCGCCGTCCTTGTGGACGTCTGAGATCTGGATACGGGGAGGGGATTTGATGAATGTATGGAGATTAAGGTGAAGAGGTTTTTTGTTTGTTTGAACGGCGCAAAATTTCTGTTAAGACATGTTTGAAAAATCGGACTAAACATTTAGAAGAAATGACGGATTTGATTTTTTTTGTGCCTGATTACTATATTCACGAGGAACAATTATTTTTTCTAGAATTTTATCGTATCCAAGAAAAGGGTCTACTTGGTCTTCTTGGTTCAGATTCTGCTAACATCTTTAATTAATGAAAGTGATACGAGAAATTTTCATTATTGTAAAACTATATTTGCTAGCTATGGCCAAAATTTTGAATATGAAAATGCCCAATAAAACACACTATCACTTCCTACCATTTCCATCTTCAGAAATCATAAACGTAATCATTCCCAACCTGCAACGGCCCCTCAGGCTTCATCGGCTTGTCAGTAACCAGCACATTGATGGTAACACTATCCTTGCCGCTCGAATTGACCGCGGTGACGGTGTACTCGCCCGAGTCGTCGCGCCGCACCGGCCGCACCACCAGCTTCGTGAAGTACTCTGGGTTGTCAATGGATACCGCCTTGGATGGACGCAGCGGCATGCCTTGGTATCTGGGTGAAGAAATCAATCATTATGAGACTTAGACATCAGACATCAGCGTTATTTGGCTATAATGTTAATCTTCGCGAAACTTTGTGAAGTCTGGTAAATCAAAATTAAGTAGTATCAGGTCTTTAAGATGTCTGAATTGTATTGAAGTGATGTCAAAACTTGGTTGAAGTAGTGGACTACGGTCTGTACCAATCACATTTGAGATACAACATTGTGAGAGGAGACAAGTGCTGAGCATTGGGACTGTGAGCAGCTTAAATCTAACCTTTATCCAAATGTATTTTATAATACATCTATAGAAGAAATATTACAGGAATGTCTGGAAACATTTTTATGTCGGATGCAGGTGACTATCCGTCTTACTCCTCCTCGTCGAAAAGAGAAATGAGGTATGAGCTGCAAAACTTCCCTTTCAAACTCACCTCCATTCAACAGCCGGAGCAGGCTCTCCAGTAATAGCGGCCTCCAGCTTGAGCGACGACCCGGCGGATAGAGTGACGTCACGGAGATGTCTCCTGTCGATCTTGGGCGCCAGGAACCGTGGCTTGGCCACGAAGTTCTTGCTCGCTTCAGAAGGCTTGTTCTGACCGGCTTTGTTGACGGCGATCACGCGGAATTGGTATTCGTTGCCTTCGATCAGTCTGGAATGGGAAAAATATGGAATCCAATTAAGGTTGGTGTTTGGATATTACGAAGTAGCTAAGTTACCTACTGATTAATTAAAACACAAATGGGCAGATTTGTATCCTAATGGCTCTCTGTGTGAAGTCTGCCATTCTGCACCAAGCCAGCGTATTGACTACGACCTGTATTCACTGTAGACACTGTATAAGGAACGATGATAAAGATTCCAGAAAACCCGAAGTGCCACAAAGGATTACTCAAAGCAAAACAGGTACGGACTAATGGCGCATGAAGCTTACCCATTAACAGTAGCAGACGGAGTAGGAGTGTGCGTCTCCACTGCCTTCTCCCAGAGTGGACTGTACTTGTCCTTCTTCTCGACGATGTATCCAATGATGGGAGAGCCGCCGTCCGATATCGGCGCCTCCCATTTCAGGTCCACATGGTTGGCCGACCAGTCGTCTGGCACTGGCGCTGATGGAGCATCTGGTACCGCTGTGGGGAAGAGGTGATGATAAGAAGATATGTTGGATTTAGTTGGACTTTATGAGAGGTGTATTAAGGGTTCAGAAATGCTGAAAGGCATTTAACCTTTGGCATTTGCAAAGTTTTTACGGTTTTTTGATAAGTCTACCGATATCTCATAACAAAATGTTTAAAGGAATGTCATGTTGATTTTATAATACAATCTAATACAACATAATACAATGGGATCTTAGTTTTTCATCCAAATAAGTTTTTACAATATTGCCTTAAGAAAAAGTCCAAAAACCTTACGTTTGGAGTTTGCCATCCCTTAACACTGGTTGTTAGTTATCTCTGGACTTTTGTATGACTACTGGTCTACTACTATTACTTACTGAATGGATCCTTGGCAACGATGGAGCCGAATGTCTCCAGCGGTTCAGATTCTCCCTCCTTATTGATTGCTTTCACACGGAACTTGTACTCGTGGCCAGGAATCAACCCGTCAACCTGAAATAATAGAAGTTTAAAGTGAATGATGTCCAAAACATAAACGGGTAGTGCGCAACACAAATACAACTAATCTGCGACACTTTATCTAATAGTGCTCATGACCTGGCGGCCTGCATCAATCGTAATTAATGAACGACCGACTTAAGCAACGTCGATAATTGGATGGGTGACAAACTACAAACATTTCTTATATAATTATTCTCAAAGGTGACAGCCAATAGGGAGAGATAGCAAGACGCGAGGCAAGTCATATCAACCCTGAAATTCTTACTCTTAAAGATGACAACGACCGTTCTCTGAAAAGACGATATCCTTAACCCTGAGTCCCCTACCTCCATCTCAGGCACATTCCCGATGGTCTTGCCAACGGGCACCCAGGCGCCGGTCTCGGGGTCGTACTTCTCCACGAGGTACGCCTCGATCGGCTCGCCGCCGTCGTCCTTCGGCCGCTTCCAGTTCAGCTTGCAGCCGTCCTTGTGGATATCTGATACCTCCAGCGGACCCTCAGGTTTGTCGGGTTTGCCTGTGGAAAGAAATATTGGGGGTAATTGTTGTGTATCTTCTTTTATTTGTCACTCAGTGATGGCACGACCTGAATCATGCTAACAAAGTTCCTTAGAACGCTCGCGTATTGTTTCCAATATGAATATAGCAAATAATCGCAGCAAGGTAGCTTTGACATTCAGATCAATTGAACTTAAATGAAGACTGATCAGCTATCTTCTTCTTGTTATTAGAATATTAGCACTGTTCCAATTCTACTTAATTCAATAAATTTTCAGCATTTTCTGTAAGTCATTCGATATTATTTTAGCCGAAGGTAAGATTGCACGTAATTTATATTTATATGGCCCCTTGAACCTATCGTTTACGCCCAATAGAAGAGAGCACCTAATTGATATCGGCCTTAAAATCAAAACAATACTCACCAATAACAATAATGTCGACTTCAGCAGTGTCGGAGCCATATTTGTTGACGGCCTGGATCTTGTAGGTGCCGGAATCCTTGCGGCGCGGGTTCGAGTGCTGGTACTTGCTCATGTACGGGACGTTCACCACTGTGGAAGCATTAGATATCATTTGTTAGTAACGCTAATACTCTAGTCTCCCGAAGCAAAGCAAGGGGAACGATAGTTGTTTCACCGGGAATATGAAATTGCAACTATCCGCTAAAAACAAATTTACTACGTGTACGCAAAGTTTAATTTAGCTTGTGAGCAAAATTTACTTATGGCACTTCAAATTCCCGCTGTCAATCTGCAATGGACCTTAATCACAAGAGTGGAAAACTGGTGTGGGCAAGGCATTGGTTTGGTTTGGCATTTGGTGGGTTACCATTGAAATTGAATGCGATAGGAGGATTGTTAATATAACAAAAATGTTCGGAGATGAAAAGAAAAAAGCAAAACTCACGTTTGAGCCCGTTGCCGCTGCTGACGTTCTTGCCGTTCAGCGACCACGTGACGTCCGGTGGTGGTTCACCGGAGACTTTAACGTCCAGAGCAATCGGCTCGCCTTCACGGACCCTGATCTCGCGCAGACAGCGACGGTCGATCTTTGGTGCCACTGTAAGAATGGTACTATTAGTTATCTTGAACATATAATGTGTTTTCGTCCATTTATAATAGGGCACATGAAAATATTCAAATTGATGATTATCCGTGGGAAAATTTTAGCGTAATAACACTATAATTTTGAAGGATTTTTAACCAAAAGATGCAAGTGGTTTCATGTCATTGGATCATTTATACTTAAACGATGCAATGATGATGACGACGATGATGATATTAATCAATGGCAATGAAGTAAAAGCCTATTTAATCTTCTCTTTAAAACTCTCAAAATACAAAACGAAGAAATTTAGGGACAGATAGATCAGCTAAGAGGTGATGAAGTTATGGATAAAAATGACGATAAAGGATGACTCACATCTCCTGGGCTTGCAGGTGACAGACTTGCTGGCGTCACTGGGCTCTCCAGGGCCAGCCTCGTTGACGGCCTTCACGCGGAACTCGTACTCCGTACCCTCGTCCAGGTGCGGCACCGTCGCCTTCTCGTTGTCGTTGGGACCTACCTGTAGTAATCAAGGGAGTACTTATAAGTTCTAGTAATGATAAATCACTCTTTATAAAGGAGTTCATTAGTTTTTAAGTAGCCGTAACGACCAGGCGAGCGATGTGATAGGTAGTGGTTACTTTTGAGCATCACTTAAAGGTGTCACCTACTTTGTCAGATAAAAAAATAGAAGCAAGGAAACTTTCGAGCCTTCAGACAGAATACGATAATTCATTCAATTACGTTAAAAAAATGTGCGATTTACTTCTACTTATTTCGAAAATATCGCTGATCTGAAGAGACCTACTTTTCCTGGGACTTTTCTTTACTTAAGGATAGTAAGTCCATCAAAGGTTAAATAAGATAATATATGGTAAATTACAATAAACTAACCTCGCAGGCCTTAACCCATTTAGGTGAGCCAACTTCTCTCTTCTCAATGATGTACCCAGTGATGGGTGCACCACCGTCCTTGATTGGTTTTGCCCATTTGAGGTCCACATGGTCCTTATCCCAGTCCAAAATCTCTGGAGTACCAGGCTTGCCAGGCTCGTCTAAAAGAAGAATTACGACAATAAGACATATTGTAAAAACCTATGCAAGAAATCAGGATATATTTTCGACTAGGTTCAAAGCCTTCGAAACTCAAGAATTCGTATTCGACAGTGAAGCATTTAATTTAAAAATTTACTTTTGTCTAATAAGTAATTGGTTTCTCCATTCTGTGTGTACAGAAGCTCTCCTGCATTTTTGTGTGTTGTATAACTTTACATCTAATAAAATTGGTCTACAACACCAGTAACAGAAATACAGAGACTTATTTAACTGCATCACAGATTTCAATACTTTCTTCTTCATCACATCACCATTGACGGATGCAGAACTCACCGAACGGATTCTTGGCAATGATAGAATGCTCTCCATCCAGGGGTTCGGACGCGCCCTCGTTGTTGACGGCGGACACCCTGAACTTGTACTCGTGTCCGGGCACCAGGTTGTCTATCTCGGCCTTGGGCTCCTTGGTCTTGAGTGCGGGCACCCAGCGCCCGGTCTCCGTGTCTAACTTCTCTACCAGGTAGTGGTCGATGGGCGCGCCGCCGTCGTCTAGTGGTGGATTCCACTTGAGGTTGCAGCCTTCCTTGTGGACGTCTGAGATCTGAGGAGGGATTGGGATGTAAGTTTAAGAGTTGACAAAGGCTATGATGGCGAAGATGTTTACAAGTGGAAATGGGATTCACAGCGACGCCGGTTTGGTGAGAGAATGTCTTGATTTTAAACATGTATCACGGTGCTGTAACGCTTTCTTTTTCTTCCTCGTTAGAAATGTTTTAATTCGGACTGTTACATTGTTTATGAATGTTCCTGTTTGAGAATGCCCTAAAATGTATCATCTAGTATTATTTGCGTATTAAAATTTCTTTGTCGTGTGCTTTGGTGAAGAAACACTTTGTGATTCTAGAGGCAGACAACTGAGAGTTCTCCTTTTTGTTCTAAAAATTGTGGCAAGTCCGCTAACCCCAGCCAGCCTTGCCTACTATGTCCTGTACCGCTAACATAGCAAAAGGAAGACCCTTTCATCCTCCGTTTATGGACTACGATGAAGCGTTTACTAACACACTCCAAACCTACCTTCAACGGTCCCTCAGGCTTAGCAGGCACATCGAGCACAATAATCTGTATGGTAGCCTCGTCTCTGCCGCTGCTGTTCTCAGCCTTGAGCGTGTAGCTGCCGCTGTGCTTGCGGGACGCCACCATCACGGATAGTTTGGTCCTGTAGTCTTCCACATCGACTGTGAGGTCGTCGCGCGTAGACAGACGCTCCTTGTTTTGGAACCTGGATGATTGTTGGTAGAAGATAGGTAAGATCGAAGATGTTATAGGTATAGATGCATTAAGTTCATTTAACTAAACAAATACATAGGTCGATTGGTAGAACTTAGTGCTTGAGTACAATACCATCTGATAGTAAATGGTGACGTTTGACTTGGTGGTGAACTTAGTAGTAGCTTATTTGATTTTGACTTGAAGACATAATTATAATCTAATGGGTTCCTATGCTCGTGTTTATTCCAGTCCTACTCGGTACGCTTGATAAATGAAGACAGTGAATTTCCTTCACTCTTCTACATTAGTCATGTCATTGTGTTACTCCTGCCCATAGGCGACGATGACCACTTACTATCAGGCTTAACTGTTGTTTTTGCTATTTATACCAAAAATTAACTACCAGTATATTGCATAATTTTGAACATTTACTTACCAGGTCTTGGTCGGTGGAGGTTCACCCGACACCTTGACGTCCAACCTGATGTTCTGTCCAGCCTTCAGCGTGATATCACGCATGTTGGTGCGGTCAATCTTAGGCGGTGCTGTTAACGTAAATAATAATAAGATTAATTTTCCATCGTTTAATTAACAGTCCCTACTGCAGTCCTATCTACTAACGAACTGACCAACTAATGCTCTCACACCGTCTAACTAAGCAGAGCAGAATTGAGTCTTGTTCTGCGTCACCAACAGTATTGACGGACGACAACAGACGAGTGCTGCGACAGTTCGTTCGTTCATGTCTTATTCTTTTTTCCATAAGAATCTTTCTTCTAAGGCCTTCCTAGTTAACATTATTCCAACGTGTCAAACCCTAATCAATACTTACCAAACCTATCCTTAGCGAGCAGGTTATCGGTCGCAGCGGAGGGTTTGCCCGGGCCAGCCTTGTTGACGGCCTTCACGCGGAACTGGTACGTCTTGCCCTCTATGAGATCCGGGACTCGGGCTTCTGTCTTGTGGCCAGGGACCTGGATGATGAGATTTTATGAGTATATTATTTTGATTGAATTGATACTTGCTTTTGGGCCTAGTG
>DWJQ01001033.1:0-11943 GCA_018248915.1 Hesperia meskei straton
GCAGTTCATTAAACAATCGATAGTGTGAACTATTGATACTATCAATACTATCGATAGTATTACTCTTAAACGTATATCGATCTTCGGTAGTATCGATACAATCGATAGTATTGATACTATTGAAGCTAATACTTTCGACAATATCGGTACTATTTTTGTATAACAAACTCTTGCCATACATCATACTATCAATAGTATAGATAGTATCGAAACTATCGATACTATCGATAGCCTATTGATACTATTTGAATGACGTCAACTGTCGATAGTCTATCGATATTCTATCGATAGTCGACTATCGATAGGCAACTAGAAAGAAAAGAATTAACTGGCTGACTTACTCCAACTTAACCCAAACTTTGTCAGCCAGTTAATTCTTTCCTTTCTCTTCAAACCGGCATTTTCGTAAAACCTTGTCAAAAATTACGGGAAATTACATTATTTTCAATTTATCCGTTATCAGTTGAAAGATATTAAGGCGCTGTCGACTTAAGGAAGCCATGATGCGATTTGGATTTATCTGTAATAAGACGTGGAGTATTGTCTCTAATGGTGGTCTATATGTCCTACCGTCGGGACATCCGTAAAGCTTTGCGGGAGCTGACCGCTTGATCCGGGATTAAGGAGCGCGGTTCATCGTTTTGTCTTCTTAATAACCTGAAGCCGGTTTGGGGTGACACAACATCTACAATACTATTGTCGTGTTGTTTGCTCCATTACACAGGCCAACTTGCCTACAGACTGATAAATTTGCAGATTTATGAGTATGGGCTAAAATTAAATCAGTTAGTTATGAGCAGTGAATGGCGAATTTCAAGGTGGTGGACTATGGCGGTCTCTTCCTACAAAGTGAAGTGCGTACAATCCATGGTTCAAGTGCGATTGGTCAAATTCACGCAACTTTCAAAACTATCACACGTGCAGGTTCTTTAAGATGATTCTACACAGAAGCATGTGACGATTTATTTCTAATACGGAGTTTGTACCCAAGCCCTCCTATTCAAATTTTTCAGCTATAACTCCTTATAAAATCGTTTTCGTTCTAAATTGTATTTAAATAATTTCCACCACAAAACGATTTATAATTCAAAGCTTGACCTTCATTAAGTCGTGTCATTTAATCTTATTGTGGTTGGTAGGTATCTGAAAGTAAATACGACTCACGATTTCGATTCAGGACAAATATTTTGTGAAACAAATTTGTCTGCGTCAGATCCTATTTATATTTTTAAACGAAAAATCCACAAAGGGGCTGTACGACAGGTTTTTCGTCTTACGTATTTTTAGAATCATATTTACGAGTATTTTGTCCGTTATAAGGACGATTTATAAAGTTTGATGAAGTGGATATACGAACGTTTTCAGTATTCTATTTATCCATTATCTTATACAAGTTAGTAGATAAGTCACCGATAGCAAACATGCCTCTCCAGGGCCACCCCACCTTCTGCGTGAAGCGCTCTCTAAGTCCAACAGCAACTAGTCATTTGAAATAAAATAAAAATAACTCTTCGAGATTATGGACAGATGAAAGCTCCTACTTTGTAGAAAGGCTAAAGCCCTGAAGGTGCTGCGAAGAAGCTGTCAAATTGGCTAACTACCACACTTGTTTGAATCAGTCGCCAAACGACTCATTGTGTTCCTAATGAGAGCTTAAAAGCGAGAATTTTCTTTCTATCCTCTTCTGTCTTCCTCGGCCGGCAAATATTGGTGGTGCTGCATAACTATCATTCATGAGCGATGGTACAACTTTATAAGATCCGGATCGTTAGTCTGATCATTACTATTACAAAGTGCATTATTACCACAATTATTACTATTATTACAAATATTTACTGATCAATTTACCTCCACAAACATGTATCTCTAAAACCTCAACATAGGAAAATTAAAAAAAAAATGTTATATTTCTCTTTGCAATTACAATTTGGGTAAGTTATGAGTAACCTAATAAGGTAAAGAAACCGATGCCCGCCATCCATTCTTAATGGACAAAGTTCTTCGACCACAAATCCAAATCTCAAGGGCCAGCTTCTATTTCGCTCAAGATAACTGCTGTATCGTCCATAAGCTTACAGCGTATCATGCTATTAGAATTTATACGTGTATCTCGTACAGGCCAATATCTATTTCAAGTATACGGAAACCTAGTGTTTAGCGTTATACCTATTGTATAACGCTAAACACTAGGTTTCCGGTGGTCAATGCATAAAGGGAAGAACACACATAGGCCACGAACGGGAATTTAAAGTCATTGTTCAAATCAAACCCAGTGCCGTTCTAACAACAGTCTGCCATGGCAGTCATTGCGTTATAAGGGTCGAAAAATAATAATTAAGGAGTAATGAATCGGCTAGCCGTCGTTCTGATTTTTCCAACGTTGCCTCGTTTCATGGTACTTTAATTCACATCTTTATTTATATAGATCAAGAACACTAATAATTATTATCCAAGCTGTCTACATCAGCGGAATCGTATTCTATTCAATTAAGCTGTTTCTGAGATTAGAAGATATAAGTGCTCAAAGACAAACAGAAAAATGTTATTATTTTGGTCATCACGGCGTCGCGTCAGACTCTCAGTTCAAATGTCCGCGATTGATATACATAAAATAATCCAAGTATTCAATCGCCTATAACTTGGGACATGCTCTAATTCCATCCAACGTGCTATTATCTGCAATGTATTGTCTAGACAAGAACATACCTATACTACTATAGGTCGTAACGGCCAGTCTGTAACTAACGTCATTAATGTTCAGTGGTAGTTATCACGCAACAGTTATATGCAAAGAAAAGTTATTACAAGTTGTTATTGACTTATTCTGTTAGTTACTGTTTGTTAAAGGTATGTTTGTTACAAACATATTCGATTAAGATGGTTCGTTCTAACCTTTAACTAAATCAGACATGCCCAAGGATGACTACAAGAAAACTCCACAGCGGTCAATTGTACTGAGACTACATTTTTCAAATATTAATCACACAACTGCACTTAATTTTGCAAAAGAGATTTGAAGTCAGTGAAAGCAGTGGATTTCAGTGAAACTCAATGGAAGATTAAATTTCGCTGGTTACATCGAAGCAAAAAACTTACAATTCAATGCTGTTAATAGTTAACTAGTTCACTTATAATATTCTGTCAATGTTAAATATGACAGAGCTAACTTATAGTACACACTCTCATAGTATACAACTACTGCATGCTGTCACATGGGTAGAGTGTTCATGTGATACAATCCCGCAGAGCTATCTCTCATCTCGGTCCGCGGGGAGAACGTGTGAGATAACCTTCAGACTGTAGATTGTCTAAGATCAACTGTATGAACGATGCGGTATTATACCTGATATGAATTATGCAGGTGTGTACAAGACAGTTTAACAAGTTGGAAGTTTCGTTTACAAGTTTTAGATCCTCTATTCACTAGCATTTTTAGTTAAAGTGTTATAACTTCTATAGCTGTTGCCCGCGGTTTGGCCCGCCGGGAAGTACTTTTGACTGATTTTGAAACTTTCATCCCTAACTTTAAGTTCCCCAGTTATGAGTCAAGTTACCAAAAACTTTTAAAAATCTGTATTATTGTTGCAAATGCCATGCAAATTGTGGATTAGCAGGCTTCACATATCATTAAGTAGAACTATCCTCTGAAAGTCATACTGTCGACAGTTTGACGCGAGGATAGCCTGTGAGTCACTTCGATAAAATATATGCCCGAATTTCATAGTTCCTTTGTAGTCCACAGGCGTATAAAAAATAAATCGACCATAAAATGTTTTTATATGTTTCGGTCACAGTGTCGGAGAGCCAGAAATAACGTGGGTCTCCCCGCTTCCTTTTTGATCGAGAAACACATGAGTTTGGCTTTGGGCTTTGATGTTAGCGAAATCCATGTTCGACCGTGATCATTTATTTCGAGGTAGCTCGTCCACTCCTGTGTCGGCCTACGCTTGGAAATAAACTGTATCATTTATTTATTAACGGTTGCTCTGGTAATGAAATTGAACATGTACCTACGAATGTCGTACGTACTTAAACTAGTCATTGCGCCATCCGGGTCGTTTAAACTTTAAAAAATAATTAAACTCCATTAAAAATAATCCATTTAAACTTTAAAAATTCATCCAAACTCATTTTCTTAAACCAGGTTCAATATTCACATATTCACCTAATTCCGCGCACATAACAACAGATTCGGGCTCGTAATATTCATAACAAACAACTCAAATGGAAACTTAATTAAGTATGTTTCATACGCCGCGCTCGTACCGGCACCTACCTAACGCAATTTGTTACAGACGGTTGTAATATAACGTTATTATGTTAGGTACGTTATTTATTCTATAAGTATAAAGATAAATAATATTATGTCTTGGGCAAACGTTTGCTTTGCAACGTTTCATATTTCTAGTAATACCTACTGGGAACGTTCGTAGTGTTTTGCTCTTTTGACGTGAAAAAATGTGCTATTGGATGGTAATTACTTTTGATGAAGTGTTTATAGGGGACGAGGAATCTATTGAATAAAGCCCAAACATTATTAACAATTTTTTTTTGTTTTTAGTGGTCATTGGATAACATGCAATGGTATTACATACAATACAAAGGCTTGGGGATGAGGCTGAAGACCTGCTTGCTGCGGATGGCCACCTCTTTCCTTGAGTCAGGCATCAGCGGACTTGAAGAGCTAATATTATATTTCTGTCCTCCCTGCTTCTTGTCCGTCGACGCATGTCACTTATGTGTTAAACCTTTTTAAATCACATGGCATCTATATTTTTACAGTCATGTCATTATATCTATAGTACAATATTACAAAGGAATTTACCAATTAAAAAAGGCGTTTGATCCGAAACCAGGGCTACCAAACTACAAACAACACTTTCAGACATTAATTAAATACCTTAATCAAACGCCGCGGTAGAGGTATGAGTCACAAATTATAACAACTTGTTTAAGGGTAACACAGATGTAGCACTATTAATATTAAACCCTTAAAGAGGTTATATCAAAATTGTAACAGATTTATGTATTTTTACTATATTCAATAGGTATAGTAATAACTTAAGTAAGTAGTTGGTGCTTACTGCACGTTGGTTTGCTGTCTGAACTCTAACAAAAGACGACTTAGGGTTTTTGTATAGGTACTGCTTTCACCGACAAATTAAACTAATCCTGCTGTAACAGTTGAAGTTCATTTATCTTAGTCATATCAGAATAAAATAAACAAAACTGAAAAAGCTTCTTCTCTCATCTAAATGATAGTCTTAAGACATCGAATATAAAAGCTCACAAGCTATTCCAAGCACACACCATGCAGATAACACCAGCAATATGGCATTGGGGTCGCCTCTCATAAAACACCCCTAAAATATATGAGAGGATTCAACCGTAAATACTATACGACGCTATGAAATAAAAGTCCTAATATAAACAGTAGGTACACAAGTAATAAACAAGGAGTCTCCGAGCTTCGAGAGAGCTTTCTAATGTTACGAACACTACTTCATTCCTACGACACACAAACGTACTTAAGATTTAATCACAAAAAAGTCCCGCGCGAACATTTCGATACAAAGTTGCTTTTTGATATTCGAATTGAAATGTAATATTAAATAGGTTAAGTGAATTTTTGTGTACCCGCATTAGCATTCTAAATGCAAACTGTACCTATCTCCGCTGGTACCTGTCATCTTGTCAACAATGCACGCGCTCGTAGTCGACGACAGACAGATGTCAGAATTCCATTACACAAAATTAGCGCTAAATCTAGCAGTGTGAAGTTAATAATATCTAGAACCGTTTCAAACAAGATTAAGGTTTAGATCTTGTTAAAAATTAGTGTACATCCCAAACGGACATTTGATATAAAAATTTGATATCTGGACATTACAGACCATGCATGCCACTCATTTACGATATAATGTTGCTGGTTTGTTAAAAAAAAACAACTTTACTCATCATAGTACTTAAAACCAACACAGTTTCATTATTCGAGAAGTAGCTTAAAAGAGGCTCGGCTACAATAGTAAAAAAACATTAATAACGATTTTCCATTGAGGCAAGAAACCCTTGCAGTACAATGCTGCAAAAAGCACAATCATTACATTCGTTATTCCCCTGTACAAACAGGAGTGCCATTGTCTTCACTCCCTTACCTAATTTCTTTTATTACATTGTTTCCATTGTGTTACCGATTACGGTTCTTTTTAATTTCTTATCATTAGAACGTTATTGTACACTTGATTATGGAGGAAGCCATGCATTATAATGCTATTTTTTGCCAATTGCTTGTGTACCAATTATCGCTTCAGTGCTACTATACTATTAACATTTGTAAGAAGTTATTCTTATTCTGTAACATATTTGCTAGGCTAATCCCGATTTCAGTATTACAGCCTATCATAAGCACAGCAGTATGATGAATTTCAATTCCGTCGGTCAAGATGAGATATCTTCTTAGGTTTCAAGATTTGACCAATTCATACTAACTTAACTCATACAATGCAAGATAAATTATAGCATGCGATTATTTTGACCACAATTAGGTATATGATTAATTTTATCACAGGCACAAACCTATTTCTAATGAAGCCTGAGTTCATAGGTATCAGTAATTTTCTCGTACTTTTGGACGATAATATTAATCGTAAGATTCACAACATCTCACGAACATAATTTTCATTAGGCCCTTTTTAATTGTAATAAAAAGAAAGTAATAAAAGGAATGTCTCCATTTCGAAACTTGGATGAATTTAGAATTCATCACCATAGTGCTGTCAGCGCTTTTAATTGTCGTTTGCGAGAAATTAAGTTCCAAGAGTCGTTCGTTGTCGCATTGTCCGAAGTTTTTAAGAAACGTAATTCATTTTAGGGAGCCGTTGTAATTCGTGTTATAAATGTATACTTTTGTCACCTAAAATGCAATTTTAAATCTTCATTATTCACATAAGCTTTATTTAGATGTTTATAAACATGTCAGAAAACAAAAGGAAGTGATAAACGATACTTTTATTGGTTATACGTGAATAGTGAACCACAGGATATGAAGACAAAATATGTATCTACTTCTGATTACTTCTGATCTGATCTTGATCTTCACTACAGATAAAGTTTCCATCATTCTTAACACCTTCCGATCTCATTTCAAAATATACCTTGCCATGTCAGATTTGAGTTGATTTGTCTAAAGGGAGTGGTTTTACAGATTAGATGACGTTAATCTACTTTGCAACAATCCGCGAACAACTCGTACATATGTATGATGGTGTATACCTTCATGCAATTAGCACCTCCCTCCCTCCCACATAGGAACATGCAACGAACAAAAAATGTATATGTGGCGACACCACTCACACGTCGCACGGTGACGTCACCGAAGCCTAAAACGCGCTATCGAAGATTTCTACATCGCTGGCACGTATACCACGCCTCGAGTACATTCACTCGGGGCCCGGCCGCCCCCCAGGCATGTCGTCTCACCTGGCGGGAGATCTCCCTTTGCCAAATATACATCAACATACATACCACCACCAACACGTGTTTCGCCCCAAAACAGGGCATCAGTAGTAAGTAAGGGTAAGTAGACTCTACGACGGTCGGTCACAAAGTGGAGTGGAGTGGTTTTGTCCGATCCGGTCCGTGTGTTGATCCTTTTTAAAACGTAAGTAGTATAAGTTTATAATTGTCATGTAAAAATATGGGGTTTTTCTTAGGTATCAATAAATAAATCGGCTTAAAATCACCTATGACCATTAATACCAATCGAATACTTTTTTCAAGAGATCACTCATTACCCTACATCGTCAATATTGACGATCCGGATGGCGCAATGGTTAACACGCCGGATGGCTTTTCCGAGGGTCCTGGGTTCGATTCCCAGCGAGGCGGCAATTCGAATGATGAGTATAAATTTCCGTTCTCGGTCTGGGTGTGTGCCCTGTCTTGTGTGTTGTCCAAGGTACCCACGACACAGAGAATCCTAGTGTGGGCTTTGAGTGTGTAGCGTTATTTATTAATATAATATTGCCTCTCACACATTCCCGTCATTTCTGTCATAAGCCCTGCTACGTGCACGAAGTGAACCAATATACCTAAATAACTCGCATCAACATTTTCGCGCCGTTCCGTGAACGAGCTTATAACCGCTAAGTGAGAATTAACCTCAATGATTCCAACCAAGCTTTGATGTTATTGCGAAAATTTCACCTAAGTATCGTATAACATTATACGTCATAATTTTGTTATTTACATGTAATTCGGCCAGCATTTTATTGTTACCGAATCGCCGAACTGTGTCGAACAAAATGTCCCATGTTTGTCATTAATTATCACGTAAAATAAATAAAAAAAAACCGCATCATTTAATACTTTTTGTTAGAGTTGATTCAATTTACCGGTGTAAATGAGGAGACCAGTCAACTTAACCTAAATGATTATCGTCACCGACGGACATCAGTATCATCTAAAATCTAACGCATCACCGATGTAGTTCTATGTTATAGACGAATCGGGGATCCCTCACTACTTAATGTCCTTCAACACTGCGACTGAAAAACAGTTTCAAATGTATTCATGACCAATTTTGGAATTGAAAATCCATGACTCAAAACATTATAAAACTGAGGGGTATTAAGCGCATCAACCTCCAATTGCAGTATTACTACAAGTCTAAAAATCTTGGAAATTAATTTTTCCTCTTCTTTCTAGGCCGGTAACACATAGGTGATGCCTGTGATATTGCCAGTGACCATTGGCGACAGTGACTATTTACGATTTTGCTGCACTCTATTAAAATAAAATACTAAACTAATCTAATGCTTCAGTGTTACGCTACGTGAATTATGTACCAACACTAAACCAATGTTTAGTAAAATACTCTTTCATTTGTAAGCATTGGTTAGTTTCATGTGAATATAGAGTTTTCATATGACGAATATTCGCAATATGTATTTTGTACTTTAACTTAGTTGCATACTATGTCTTGTTCATGACCAAACTGTTTGAATAAATGAAAGGGATCATTTGATACTACTACTAATAGTAACTATCAATGATATTGAGGGAAGGATGGTAATGGTAGGGAAACAGGTTTCGCCTCTACTCCTTTCTCCCTCTAATATCAGCATATTAAGAGAGTGGAGCTATGCGGGTAAAGTGGCGTAAAAGTAGCCAGTTTGGAGACTAGACCTCAACGGTTTACATAGAGCCCTGATGTCATAAGATCTTGATTGCTCAGTTGGGTGCACCGCGAGCAGGAACTGCTGCGTGGTGCTAGTCACTTATATAGAGAAACTTGTGAACTCTACGGGGTCATTAAAGGGTCAATCGAAGTAATAATGAAGATAAAGACTGACTTGCGTCCTAAACAAAACCAATGAGATGGACCATAATGACAAAACATGCCGAAGCTCAAAATTATGCAACCGATAATGACAGCCACGAAAAATCATGACAGCGAGTCACGGCCCCACCAATTCTCCGTATCAGTAAAATTAAAATTCACATCGCAACAACCTGTCTCCAGGGACGGCAGTTGTAACATTTACAAGGCAATTCGTCCGTTAACTACCCAACCAGGCCTGGCGGGGTAATTCGTGATTCTCGCACAAATCAACACCGCCCAGTATGCTAATTGGACGTCGGCGACCATAAGCTTTGAGTACCCTGTCTGTTGTAATGAAGCTCTATAGACTATCCAATCTGTTTCAACAACCACAAATAAATAAATATCACATGGTATTACAGGCAAATATGTGACAAATATTTGTCTGTAATACCAAGGTATTAAAGATATTTTCCTCGGGCATAATAACTGTTTATTATCTATCTGTCCTTCTGCCTGTTATAGTTTCATTCCTTTGTCCAAGTAAAAACCAGAAAGATCGAAGAGACTGGCGTTGACTTCTTAAGGCTTCAGGTTATTGTTGTATTAGATATTGGATTTTTAATCACGCTAGAGAATGCTGATTGCATTTTAATTGTTAGTCAATGCTTGACTACGGTCTCACTGGATGATGTGTGGTAATCAGCCTTGAAAGCAAAAATATCTCAATTACATTTTATTAAAACCAAAGAACTTAATGTCAATCTTGATTTAAAGACCTATTGATGTATTGATAATGTGGTGATGTCTTAAAAATGTATAAGTACACTTTTATTAACTTACTGCGTTAACTCTCCTACTTACTATGCGGTATTGTTATAATTGTCAAGCTGAAAATAATCAAAGTAAAAAATAAATTGTTTATTCATGTATGTATCACTGACACACTATTGTACGTGCTTTTATTATACCACTATCGAAAAGATGCTACTTATAACATTGAGAAGAAACGACGAAAGAATAAAATAAGAAAGTGTACCTACACACGAGGGCTTTGTAATATTGTTTAGGTATAAGGTACAAATTAGGGTAGGTACCGTATTTTACATGAAAATAGAAATAGATTCATGTATTGAAATTCCAACAGTACAATAATATACAAATTTAACACAACTCCCGCTACTCACACAAAGCTCAAGCGTGCCGTATAAGCAATCAAAGCCTCCATTTTCATCGTGTCACTCTCATGCAACGCACGTAGGGGCGCGCGGCGTACATTTGAAACTGCATCACTCGACTGTATGTGGACCAACGGTGCATATTAATAAATTTATTGTAAGGGCTTTTAGGAATATTTAATAATAGTAACCTACTTTCGAATTGCTATGGTAAACTTATACTGAGTACCCGCGCTTGAAGTATTGCTACTCATTTATATCAGGCGCTTTATAGACTTAATGATGCCCTCTTTAACTAATACATATAATTGTTGATTAGTAAGATTATTTGGAGTAAAGAATTGTAAATGTACGTATTTGTAAACTACACACATATATGCTGCGTTTCATCTAAATCTGTTCATTAGTTTCCATCTATTGGGTGAATAGAGAAACAGACAGTGAATCATAATTGACAATGTTTCGATCTCTATACAGACAACAAAGGCCTAAAATTTGTGAGCGTTTCAGTATTCCCTCAGATATGTCAAATTCGTCATCTCCGAAGATATTGTCAGACGATAATCGATAGATACACTAATCCGAGATCCAACGTAATATTTTCAGAATTATATTTAGAAATCATATCATCCACGTAATGACATCGAAGTAATAAGAAATAGGCTACAAAAATCAAATTATTGAAGACATTTCTTTCATTTTGATTGTGTAACGTCGGAACATCGCATCAGCGCGCCATTTTGACTGGTTCGAGTATATTTTAGTTTTGCTACATTGGAGATGAGAGCATTACATTGTACTAAAGGTTATTTATTACGCTTTAAGTAACTGTGACGTTTATTCCTCACCATATGCAAATCGTAAACATAAGTTACGAAATGGGGTACGCCGTTCAGTCCTAATATATCAACGTTGGAATCTTTGTAATGTGAGTTCATTGTACCTAGTGATTAAGTAAGTGAACTTGAGGCATAGGTTAATGCGGATACTAAAATTGATCATTGCGTTCATCTTCTTTTGCAAATTGAACTAGTGGGAATAGATAGTTGAACAAAAAGTGAGGGAGTGCCGAAAAATCTAAAGTTTATCCAACTCAAAAGTAGAATAATTATTTTTACTTACATTTATACTAAGAAAACTTTTCTGTACGTACGATATACCCTAAAGCTGGCTTCAAAGGACCGAAAAAAATTGTCACTTTATTTTTTGATTCAGCTTCTATATATTTACTCTTTTCATTCACCGTGCTACTAAAAAAATATGACTTATTAACAAGTTGTATTTTTTATCGTACAGTTCATTATTTTAAATATTGGTTTTAAGACTTATTTAAATGAAAAACATTAGGTATTATTCCTCGCAACAACAAAAAAGCACCTGAAACAATATCTATACTATAATAAAACTGTAGGAGCACGTGTTCTGTACATTGAATATTTTTTT
>DWJQ01001034.1:0-11939 GCA_018248915.1 Hesperia meskei straton
CTGATAGTTATTTTGGAAATATATTTAATGTACAGAATTGACCTCTCTACAGATTTATTATAAGTATAGATAAGCCCAGCTGTGGTGCTGCCGAGCAAGCATCACAGGTCTGATTCTCGAGTAGGGTAAGGCATTGTTACGAGAGATAAATGTATAACACCAATTCTCAGTGGAAGTCTGTCATCTCTTATTTGTATGTTTATACTATATAGGACTAAAATGCCGACGCCTTATAAAAGTTACGCAAAATATAAAATAACGTAAAAACATAATTAGGTATGTTTTATTATAAGTGCCTGTCTATCTCTCCGGTCTGTGACACAGCTCTTTTTCAGGATTACAAAGTCAATTGTCAATTTTAAAAAACTTTCTATTACATTATGTACTTACTTAGCAAAATCTATTAAGCGTCTATTTATACATATTTTTAACCATACTTAGTTAAGGGTATAAGCATTAAGTTACTTTTTTATAGGTGTCCCGATTATTTTCTCATACCGATTAATTTCGAAACATCCGTAAACATGACAACACTAATTATATTACAATGTCACTTATAATGAACTCCTCCTTAGATAATTATTAAAACGATCACAATATATTTTTTATCTAACCAACAACAAAAATGACTTGGCACTTCACTCAACTTATCCCGATAAAATGGCTAAAATGATCACCTTTTAACTTGGAAGCCCTCCGAGCAAATGACTAAAATGATTTTGGCACTTAAGTTGAATGTCTCCCAATGAAATGAGTAAAATGATCTATCTATCAAACTAAAATTGAACATCTCCCAACAACATCACTAAATTGATCGAGTCATTTCTCGTGAACTAAATGGAAATTCTCAAATTCTGAACACTGTTGTTAATGGTGAGTGTGTCAATACACTGAAGTATTCTAAGGTCAAATTCGACTTAGATCCTTTGTAAGGCCCACTTTACAAGGCTTACTTCTATTGGATTCGCTGTTTACCCATAAGAGATTAACTTAGTATTTCTTGAAGTCAAAGATCGACAAAGCGACAGTTTTATTCCCTATAGTGACAAGGTAACATTGAAACGTTCGGTACCATTTATATTTGAAATTGATACGTTCAAATGTATAATTCGGTTTGCGAGTGGAATGAGCAACCTCACCTTTCTTCTGCATAACCTGCTCCCACAGCAATGAGGTAATTTCTTCGACCCACGCGTTCCTCGCAGCTGGGTCCCTCGTCTCCAGTTTGTAAGATTTGAGGTTCCGTTTTTTGTACCAAATCGTGAACTTATGTTGGTCGTGTTCCTTCGCTGTGATGCCGAGGTCATCCACGGGAATATGATCCTTGTAGATGAAAAATTCTACTGTCAATTGCTGAAATAAAAGAAAATTTAATTAATAGATGACAATAATTATGTCTTTTGAATTATTAAGTATCACCGTATTATCTGACATAGAAACAACTTGAAAGTAAACGCTAAAGACACGTTATGCTTTTTCAATTCTAGGACGCAATTTTATATTAGTACCGATACTACACAGAAAAATACATGCACGAACCACTAACATGTGCTAAAAATAATTCCTTAATATGCTATTCATTACAGCTATAAGGTCGGCCAACTCCCATTAAAATGCCTAAGGCTTTCAGTCTTGTGTGTAATAAAAAATACTGCCACTATAGATTTATGAGGTACGACCCAAATTTTGTAAAATAAGCGAGAAACAATTTTATATGTTTTACGAAATTTTGACACGAACCATTAAAAAATAGAAATTCTGCAAGGAGTGCTTCCTTTGCACTTTACGAATAGAAAATGTGTATATAGGTTTTGATTAAGTCCATGTTTAATTTGTGCTCTGAAATAAACTTGAAAAATACCTTTACTTTGCTTCAGTAAAACTTTATCTACCTCTTAAGCCATATTTACAACATAAGAATTTATTTTTCTCACACATTATTGAAAACGTTCGTTATTAAATTAGTAAGATATTGACTCGAGATTCATTTTTGTAAATAGTTCCAACAAACAGTTAAATTATTATTTAATATTTCAGTTTACAGAACTTCCATGCTAACTTATTTATTACATTCCCCTTATCCCCCGGGAACAGGTTGGTTTCCGGTGACGAAATGTATCCTAGATATCCGTTTACATTTACCCGTATTTGTATACTTATAAATGCGAAAAGTGTCGTCTTATTATTTTCATTGGTTTCCGAGTGTAATGTTCAAAAATAGTAGAAAGATATTTTTAAAAACGTTTTTATGACTTCTGTTTGGTTATTCAACAAAGCTTAATACTAAGTCAAAGAATTAAATTTTGTAAATATAATTCGGAGAACAGATTTCATCCTAACAGTAATATTCATCCCATAACAATGAAGCCCATTACTGTCCCAATTTTGGGCACAGGTCTACTCTCACAAATGTGAGGGCTATAGGTCGTAGTTCACCAAGCCAACAAAATTAAAAAGATTGGCGGACTTCAAATACCTTTGAGAAAAAAAAACGAGAACCTTCAGGTATGCAGTTATCCTTCACCAAGGCAAGTAGCAATTCATTTTTTATTTACTATACTTTAATATATTTTCATGAAGCGGTAAATTTTTCTTAATTATAATGACACAGAAGGAAAGTTAATTAACCTACTAACAAAGATGTAGTAAGCCCTATAACAAGACGGGAATCTTATTTACTTTCCCCCGCGTAACAAATGCTCTATTATTATAAAATAACACTGATGAAGAAAATGGATGTTCAAAGGAATCATAAAGTCTTCAGTAACACTAGTGGGCAACGATTATAGACCTAAAATCCATAAAGTTACGAGTGTAACTTTAAAAATTTTTGTGGCTTTTTAACATAACTTCGAAAATCGTAAGCGGCCAATAACATTTTTCGATTTAAGGTAAAATTATTTTATATTCATGGTTTTATTCAAAGATACAATAAGTTATACTTTACAAATTCAAAATTGCAGCGTATTAATTAATAAGTTTTGTGATTTTTTATATTTCTTATTATTAGTTTATTAGTCGTAAATACTTTTTAATATCTTTCAGTGCAATAGGTGCTTCTACTATGATATTAATAATTAACTGTCCGTAGGTAATTATTGTAACCATTAAATTAAGTAGAAGTAATGCTCGTGATTTGCGTGACCCTTACCGATAAAACTCCATTATTTTCAACAGCAGTCATCTACAAATACATAATTAGCCGAGCCGTGGACTGAGCAAGGTCATTACTCGTCACACATCGCATATTATGCTACTCTACTTAGTACATTTCATTGTTTTGAATACAACTGTTTACCACTAGACAGAAAACTAGAAAAACTGGCTTTGTAATTTAATTTTTGCTATCGGAATAATATTATTATATTATACAGTGTCTATTTAATACAACGACCATAAAAACGAAAATCTATTGACTACTTGACCCTGACTGAAATAGCTTTGTGGTATTACACATAAAGCATCATCGCCGAATTTATACATACATTAAGTATTTTTTGGAAATTTTAATGTGTAGAGGTAAATATGGTGTCCCTGAAATTATAATATGTTGTTACTGGGACAGAATGACGTACAGATTTAGCCAACCGTGTTTGATGTTATTGACCTTATTTCAGTCATAACCATGCCATACATTGATTCCCAGATTCTGTACCCGGTCTGAGCATATATACATTAGTATTTAATTTAGGTTCACGACTCAAGTGCATTTTAACTCTATTTCTATATGATTATCTTGCAACGCAGCAAATTTTAATATAGAAATAGCGTGCAAAGGTATGTGTCTGCGTTTATTTAATTTTCCAGTTTTGTTCCCCTTTCTAGCTTAGTCTACAGAACCCCTCAATGACTAAGGACAATTGTTTGAATGAGTTATTTATAGGCAGAAGTTCGCTAGCAATTTCTCCGTCTACAATCAGTAGAGACGACGCCAGAGCGGCGCGTCTACGTAATAAACTATTTCTGTAATGTTTCTTCACTATTTCATTATACGCTAGATTAAGAAGGTTGTCCGTTTAGATAAAAATCTACATACCCCAGGATTTCCCTAATACAGCAGTCTAAGTAATTCCTAGACTTAGCTTGAAAAGGAAAATATTTTATGAGCTGCGAGTCTCGAATTCTTAAGACAAAACTGGACATAGTTGCTGAGCTAGAATTTACTCTCATAAAGCATAAAAAGATGCGCAAGAGCGTCCACAACTCTATTCAAAAGCGGGTGAAGATGAACCAATGTTCCATTTCTTTCAGGATATTTTAAAGAGCGCTGCGTTTCTTTAAATTCATTTCCGAAACGGACATTCGCAACCCGATTTCTGTTTCTCATGAACGGAAGAACAGTGTTAAACCAAAGAGCAGAAAAGTAACACAACAAGACTTACTAATTACCTAACATGCTAGATAATCTAACAAGATTTCAAGAGGTACACAGAGTGAGGGAATGTAATCCCCGTGTTGTATACAACAGATGCAAGGTTTACTAGTAGGTTTGTTATCGCGCTGCGTTACTTTATCACGGAGAAAATGCTAACACTAATCAGCAAGCTGAAAGTACACTTAGGGCTGCCATTTTCCCTCTTGTCTTATTTTATTATTTCAACAATTTATTCTTTAAGTAAGTAAGGGAAAAGATAAAGGAATAGATCCTAATTAACGCGGCAGCGAAATTTTGATGGACAAAATTATTCCAAAAAATATGAGCGGTATTATTGATATGGAGATCTGATTCGTGGCTCTGTACTCATGTTCATCATCATGATCGACTTACTCCATAAAATGATATAGTGTGGTGTTAGCTACTCACAAAATTTTAATCTTAGTAAATTTTTACTGTTACTTTTGGTGAGGTTTCCCATAGTAGGTTTTTTGAACCTATAACGTAGAAGCGTCGTAGTAGGAAAATATTAAGAAAAACCGCGAAATAATCTCAAACAAACAGTTTTAACTCAAGGTTCTATAATCTGAGTTTTAACTCATATGGCGCGCATTAATGAGAGGATAAATATTTTTTTTAAATAATAATAAGAATCATAATTATTAAAATCTATCCAATGTATATGTATATTTTCCATATTCCTTAAAATCTTTCATGTAAAATTGTATTAGGTGACAACCATAGATGGTATCGATATGTGATACGAAGACTGCATGGCAATGCGCCTTCTACAGTAACAAACTTTCCTTGCCGTCTGTATGTGCGATTTAACACCTTATTAGCAGACCATAAATTACACTTTCCCGTGGTCTCCATAATGATGTATGACAATGTCGTGGCGCCGGCTTTATTTTAGCGACATTTAATTTTATTGAATAATAAACCACAATTTCTATGTTAGTTTTACATTGATTATAATTATTATATTTTAACGTCGTTCTTATCAACATAGTAGGCACCAACCGTACGTAATAATTGTTTTATTGTGCTTTGATAAAATATGAGTCACGGAAAAATGAATCATGACAAATATACAGATAGTAGGTAAATAATCGGGTGGGTGCCAGCATTGTACTTGCGGGACTCATTTAGGAGGCCTAGAAACCTAGCATAGGTACTAAACAGCAACTCTAATAATCTAGTGCCAATTAACAGGGATGTTATAATCAAATCTAATGACCTGAAATTTCGATCATAAAAAACTTTACGCATAAATAACTGTTACTTACAATAGTGTAATGAATTGCGTTATAAATGCCTCTTGCAAATAAAAAAAGTATTTCAAAATGTCACAGCTTTTAATATTTTTGATCTCATAATGTAAAACACTACTGCACGTGATAACGTTGAGAATTCTCGCACTTTTATCACATTTGTTGATAGGTATGTATAATAAAGCGTAAATATTAAAAATTAAATCCCTCAAAACAAGTTGCAAAACTTTTGGAAGGTTTGGTGGGCATGCCTGATCGTTTGCTACCTCAATTCCATAAAAGAGGTTACTCTAATGTTTCATAGTATAAATTATTTGTTGTGGACTGTAGGTACTTACTACTTAGTAGATAATACCTACTTAGTACAGTCAATTTGCTTGTTGTGAATGTTTCACGCTGATACTAGTGGTTTTAAATGTCTGATTTCCAAAATTCATATTTATTTTCAAGTTGCGATTAAAAATTAACTACTTCTGCATCACCTGTTCCGGTATCTTGTTTCACTTGCTTTATTGAAGAGAAAAAATCGTGCAGAAGCCAAAATATCTATGAATTTTACACGATACGCTTTGTAAGGAAGATGCCGCTGCAATGATTCATCATTCAACATAGTAAAAGTGAGAGAATTACTATCTTATTTTAATTACTAACCTTTCGGTACACCACGGTGATGAGCACAAGTTTGTCGAAGAGGAAGAGTCTCATAAGCTGCCGCCTCCGTCGGGCGTTGTCCATCGCATAGAACTCGTCTTGACGAAGCAGTCTTCCTTGATTCAGTAGATTTAAGCCAGGCTGTGAAAAAGAATTTCAGTTTAACGCCAAACATTATAAGAACTAAATAAAAACACGCGATAATTCACAATAACACCCTTTAATCCCCCTAAAACTGTTTGCTATTCTACGACTTGTAGAATATCGGGAATGAGATGAGCCATATCGAATATTTCATTGACATAATCATCGGAAGCCACTGTCCTATTTTACCTATCCCAATATTTAATTAGTAGCTAGTGTATTTTGAAGCTTTCACATTTTTCCAATGCTTTTTTATTTGTATAAGTATTATGTAGGATACTAAACCACGATCCCCCAATATAAACCAAATAAGAAGCAGACAATAAGCACAGAATGTATACACAGTTATGACATAAATCGATTATTCCACTAAGTTCGTTGGCCACGTTTGCTTTCCGTTTTTATTCTCTTGCGTTTTATTTACCCGCATTAATTACCACTTTTTTTGCTAACTTAAGTGGTCAAATAAACACTTGTGTCACGTTTTATTTCACTTACCGGACAGTCTCTGATGTTTTCTAGTGCCATTATGCCATCAACAGCTGTCAGCACACACTCGATCATAGTTTTTGCTTGTTTCAAACTTTCCAATGGCGTTTCGTCACTATCGGAAAACTCTCCATTGCTCCCACCGGTCTCGTCACTGTCCACGCTCAGTTTAGATATTCTAGAATCTGACTCGCACCTTTCATTTTCATAGTTCGTATATGTTTTCACGAGATCATCCAGGAACAGTTTATACCTCGGTATCCTTTGCACAGGCTCTAAGAGGTAGCTAGAGAGATCTAACCTATCACCTAATTGTAATTGTCTTTCCTGAAACATAATACAATTTATGTTAGACTACGCAATTTATAAAAAGCTGTAGGCCTATTTACATCATCAATCTACTTGAAATCAAATAAGTAGACTAAAATTCTCAATTTAGCAGTCTATCAATTCAATGGTATGAGTGGGCTTGTGTAATCAGTAATAATTCTACGGGTAAAAAGTTAATATTTCGTAAAAAGAAGAATAAGAAACGTTTATTCTATCATGATTCTCTAACAATAATATAACTTAAACTAACTTTCCTAGACACCCGAATACAACAATTATCTTGGTACTTAAATAATATGCTATGAACGTTGCAGCGTTTAAATACCCCGCCGCACTAAGAACTGTTGTACGGATGAACAGAATCAAATGTATGTCGCTGTTATTGATTACAATGCTATTTGATACGGAAGATTTTATGCACCTGTAAAATTCTTAGGTATGATTAACTGATGTCACTCTACATTTCCACCGACACCGGCCATCTTAGGATATTTGGGTCAGATGATATGCGATCGCGTTGGAGAGTAGGATTACTGGAGCAGAATTTTATATGAACAAGTAGGCTACGAATGCGAAGTTTGTTAGTTAGGAAATGGCGCATGACAATATATAAACTTTCACTGTAGTAAAATATACTTTTAATAATAGTGATAATGAAAATATAATTTTTTGTACATACGTTGAGCTCGAATTGGCTCGAAACGACCGTTACCGATGTTAGTTATGTACAATAATTGAGGGTCAAAATTAAGTAGGTAGGATACGCTACAATGTCGCGGAATATAATTGGCCTGTGTTTGAACTCGCTTAAAGAACTAGTTTTAAAAGGTTGTAATTAACTAATCAGCCAGCATCAACTTACAGTCTTAGTGCAACGTTATCAGATGAATAACACATGGCAGCATTAGTAAACTAAATTGCAGATTATACACTTCCCAAGGCGCTATTTAATGTATGACCATATAACGGTTCTACCGACAGTTATATACATGTAACAGCGCTTGCCATTCCGTACGCCGTAGGTTACACAAATGAGGAAATAATATTGAAGCACGCACCGCAACGCAGTATAAACACGCGGGAACCGATAATGCAGACGATCAATTTGCTTTTTATGACAATTGCCTCTCCGCCTTGTGATACTGAATGGCAATAAATACTAATGGCGTATAATGTCGCTATGTAGATCTCTTAAAAATGTATGGAAAATCACATAAATATTATGATAAGTACCTACACCAGCGCTTACCAAACCATTGTTTAAAAATGATATTTTAGTACTAAACTGGAATTCAACAATTTCTGATGATGATGATATAAAGAGAACGGCGGGAAGAAAAGCCACTGAATTTAGAAAGCCAAGGATCAGAATCAGGGCAATATAATATTTTATTTTTATCATGTCTTTTATTAACTCAATTTATTCGTTTCCGGCACCACTCGCTATCGTTCAAACTATTGTATTCTGCGCTTCTGCGCATTGTATGCATTGCAAGGTTGACAATTATTCAATAACTGGCCCTTAATTTTTATGTTCTATTAATATTACTATATCACAAAAATTATAAATTATTTTTCCGGCATATTATGAACTATTTAAGCCATTAATTTATCAAAGATGTCATATTCTCATAAAACTTTTAAAACAGCAAAAACAAGTTGCTGGCTGAGATTTTTGGTATCTGAGAGTGGTGGGTGTTTAAGGAAATTTGATATGACCTTAATTAAACTTCCGAGGATGTTAGAACCATTTTCGCACACTATATTTAAAGAAAATAATTCCGAGATTAGGATACCAGACAATTAAGCTACAATTATCGCGTCCTTGTCCTCGTATCGTCTATACCACGAAAACTAAATGATAATAAAAGATAAAAAGAATTTAGACATAATTACAATTAAATGAAGCGAACGGTATTGGTATTTGGTAATGTAAACAAGACAAGTATGTAGATCTTATTTAAATTTAAAAAAATTTAAAATATGGCAATCTTGGAAATAATTTGTATAAAGGAGACCGAGAGTCGAGCCAAAGAATATTTGGACTGAAAATGGGAAAAATGAATTTGAATGGCAAAAATAACTTTTTTATGAAAACAAAAGCCAAGAATTTATTAATAATGTACTCATGAAGAGTATGAATGAAAGAATAATTGAGAAGAACATAATATAATATTGACAAGGAAGATATTTTTTTATTTATGGAAATAGCCGACAAACGAGCTGAAAGATCACCTAAAGATGAACATTCGCCATCGGGGGTCCCCCATCCATACAAGTAATACTAAAGGCATCATAACAGTGCTTCACTGGCCAAAAAACAAATGAAAAACTTTGTGACTTACCTGAAAAAAATGCTTATGTTCATACACCAGTCTCGTCGCTCTTTTATTATTCCTAGAGTACATTACGTACATATTAAACCTTTGTTCCTAAAAAAGATACAAAATGTATAAACAAAAATTTAAAAAAAGATAAATGAGAGGGCTAGGAATATTAATGACACAGAATAACAAGCGCTTGAAACACAAATAAGGGCAGTTTATAGTTCAGAGGATATTTAAAATTGTGTAGTACTAGTCTCAGACTGCGTTTAAAGAACCTGTTCGCGAAATGTTCTAATATTTAAAAATTATAATAAACTTGGAAACGACGGTAGACAATTAATAAATTTATTGTAGGTCTACATTAAATGGCAAGGAACTTTCTCCAAAATATTAATAGAAACTTTATTAACATACTATTCACATTAAAAGAGAATGTTGACCGTGGAAATCGCAATATTTAGATAATATTCTATTGATGCTAGAATTAATCGTCTTACAATGTTTTTACCTACCGAGAATTTGAGACGAAATGCAACGATAAACAAGAATCACTGATAAATAATCAATTTGTAAATAGACTTTATTGCGAAAAGCATACAGCTGAAATCGATTTAAATCAAATAAGTTGCAATGAATTCCATAGCAAATCCTATCAAGTCATGGCAACACGCTCGTCGCCAGGCCATGACACCAAAATTTTCATAACAAGTTTTTTATAATCTGTGACTATTTATGAACTTAAACATTGGAATAGATTAATCCCATTTGATGCGAACCAGGGCCAATATCAACATACTAAAATAAAACTGTCGCACAAAATATAAGATGCGTAACTTAACATGCTAGCAAGCATGACCACCGACAATGATATAAATTTTGCAAATAATCAATTTATAAGTAGAGTTAAAAGTTAAGTACCTGAAGCAAATTAGGGGAATTTCCGAAAGTTAAAAACTTCTTTGCTTCTATACCGCGCAGCATGACCTTACGAATGTTAAATTCATAATACATACTGTATTTTAGACCACAATGTAATTTTGTCTTTCAAGTAAACACAACGATACCTCCAAATAGGTTTATCTAAAACCCAAATATCAAGTAACTATATAACAAATTTAAAATCAGTTATCTAAGTAGACAAAACGATTTCCCTGGAAGAAGAGTCGCAACGCTTGAATCGAATACCTCATTTAAAAGTTGTAAACAACTTCCTTCATCAGCAAGTTTTGCAGATGCATTCTAAGGTTCTTGGAATCGTAAAGAGGTTTTATTAGCACATCGATAAATACTTACAAATCTTCTAAAACATTGTCCTAATTTCCTGAGATCGTTCTCGCAATCTCGTAGTGCCGGAAGGAACTCTTCGGCGTGAAATCTGCATATGCGCTCGATATTGGCGAAGATGTCTGGCTTCATTCCTTGCAGCGTTACTGGAATGTCTTCACGTTCCAGTTCTGGAATATAGTCCTCAACGACGTGCCGTAATCTCTCCACGTACACGTTTTCTGTATGGACCAACTCATTAACCCGCTCCGTCAACCGTCTGGAAACAATAAAAATTCCATTTAATACAATGATTACTTATAATTCAATATAATCTATATCTCCGTGTGACCTGGTCTATCAATCTATCGTGTAAATGTAATTTTACACTGCAAATGAATTTTGATACCTATCAAATCCTACGATATTTTTACAACTTTAAGTCTCAGCGCAATGAAAATATTATATATTGTTGTTGCCTTTTTATAGTTCCAATATATTTTATTCTGTGTGACCGTAAGATAGGTAAGATGTTGCAAACTTAAAAGTAGACGCAAATTAAATCTTTGTTATATTGGTGAGTTCATGTCATAATTTACTAACTTTATCAAAATATCAACGACACTGGCCTTGAAGCGTGCTAGTTCTATGTTCACGCGACCTACACATTGTGCGTGACGTCACTGCATACCACTTTTAATTTATTCCTCGGAAATGTTCAAAATGTATTAATGTTAGTTTGTTTGCTTTAATTTTATTATGTACTTTTGTTTATATACATTAGAGATATAATCAAATACGATAATTGAATTTATTTTAAGTATTTCAATTCTCGCAAGAGATTAAGTTTCGTTAAATAACTTTATGTGGATTTTATGATTAATCGTATACACTATAAAGTATTTTTTTTATAATTTAATTTTTTCCTAAAATATAAATATCAACTCTTAAATCAATATTGAATTTACAACACTTAATGTCAAAAAATAAAGAACTTAAAAGTCCTAGGTACTCAAAAGTTAGGGCGCATTCGAAAAGAACGCTGGTTACCGGCGCCGATCTGCCAGCGCTTATCGGTATAGTCTA
>DWJQ01001035.1:0-11939 GCA_018248915.1 Hesperia meskei straton
AGTCTTTTTTTGTTGGAAAGTAGATGTTCCAAGGATAGTACTATGGTAAGGACACCAGGATCTGATGACGGCAGAGATATCGAGGGGACGTTTCGAAAATTTTAGGGTTAACTAGTTCGTTTGTTAATGTTTTCATCATTAAAGTGTAGTGCTATAATATAGGTATTATAGCAATGCACTTTAATGAAGGTTTGGAGTTGATGCGACTAGGTCAAAAGTCGAGGGAACTCCTCAATGATTTATAATGAGCAGTAACCGTGTATTTGGACTTGATTTATTTGTAGTGACGAAAACTTTATACCTAGATGGCTTGAATTCAGCGCCAACCGGCGAGTAGTTTTTGAGTTATCTCTGCTTGTCGATGTTGAAGTCTCAACAGATAATTGTCCGTATTCGGTTCATGGGTAAAAGGGACGTGTTTTTCGTAATTTGCACACGGCTATACCTACCACAGAAAATCTTAGGGCGTAATCGTTTATATGTATGGCAGATATTGTGCTGCAACTGCAACTTTATTATTTTACAATCCAGATTCTAAGCGACGTACATAATTATTAGGATGAAACTATATAAATATTTAGACTAACAAAACTGCGATAAATGCTGATGCTAATGTTGGCCCTATGAAGAGCCTTTATATTTTTTTCTCTTATGTAAAGACATAACTTAGTTATAGTTTTATTTTAAGTATTAGGTATATACCTAATTAGCTAGAAAAGTTTAGTACAAATATGTTTAGGGTATCGAAGCCTCCGTAATTTTTACATGTTTGAAAATTTAAAGTGTTTTACCTATTTTTCGAATTAAATTGCTACCTATTCATCTATTATACCTAAGTCAAAAGATATGCCGAAAAACTACATCAGGAACAGCTCTAATAAGGAGAACTTATTATTTAAGATTATTTAATTTTGTCGTAAAAGCGGAAATAGGTAGGTACACTCTGTTCCTACTTGTTGCGGTTAGAGAGATAAAGCTTGTGACAGATGGATAGACAGCAGAGACTTAGTCTCTAGGTACTAGTAGATTCTGGTACAGTTTGGGTAAGAAGATCTGAAAACAGACTACTTTGAAATTTACAATTACGGTTGATAAGATATCAATTAAGTTACGTTAGTCCATTAACTTTGCCAACGTTAATTACCTATTTGTTGCAGTTAAGTCCATTATACTTTGTAAGAACCTGTAGTACCTATAATATATGAATGAATAAATGAAGTGAAGTTTACTCAAAGTATTTACCTACTGTTGGAAGAGGCGGCAAAAAACTCCCAGAGCTTCTTCCCCTACTCACATTTTCAGATTGCGATTACTATTTTCTACTATTTAGGGCTAAAATATGAATCTTCTGTCCAAGCTGTTTTTCATAATTGTTTTAGTACGATAGTTGTGATTCGTAGATACGCTAATAGGTATAGAGTAAGTTCGCTAAATATTTAACGATGCGCCATTTCATACAACTAATGTTAAGTCACGTAGAAGGTAAAAGTCATTAAATCTAAAATTTAACCGGTGTCTTTCCACATAACTGTAAAACTCAGTAAACGAAAATTGAGGATTAGTTTTGTAGATTGTTTACAAGCAATACCTACCTACTTACTACTTTGTTGGCTTTTAAGGTTGCGAGCGATTAAAGTGCAAAGCCATTTTACTGATAATAACTACCTAACTGTAATTTAAAAAATAAACTACCGATATCGTAATCGATAAGTCAAAAACCACCCGTCAGGTGTCGCTCAATTTATATGGGATCAGACTGAAAACTACTTTTCGAATTCGAGGTAACGCATAAAAATACAGTCGAATTGAGCACCTCCTCCTTCTTTGAGTAGAGAAACATAGGCAAGGTGGTAAATATGGAGATGCAATTCGGTGAATAACTAACTAAGCTATTATACTAGTTGGTATTGGTCGAATCCTGACGATACATTTTCGGTCAACTTGGGACCTGAGGGCTGAGGGAGGTTTTGAAATAAATAGGCAAAATGAGAAATTATAAATGCCGCGATATATACGTAAACACTCACGAATAGTCTATCTTCTTCTATCCATCTTCTATACCTACATATATAACTATTAAAACTGTCACTGATCGCTGTTTGTACACGCTAATCTCAGAAACGGCTCAACGGATTTTATAGGATTGTCACTGAGAGATAGAGGAGGCTGTGGAGCAACATATACATAGGATACTTTTTATCCCGGACTTTCCACAGGATCGGGATTCACGCGGGAAAAAGTGCTATGTACGAACTACGAACGAAGTCACGTGCGGGTAGTTCAGTAGGTACTATAAAATTATAAATGATTGCAAAATTTCAAAGTGCGCTTTTATTTTGAATAATCTTTCATTCGGATTTCTTGTAGTATTTAAAAGTGAACGAATACATACGGTTAAGTTACTTGGCTAAATTGTCTATAAATGTGAAAGTATGTCTGTTTTAAGTGTTTGTCCTTCGATAGCGCTGGACCGGCTAGACAAATCAAGAAATATGGTTATTATGAAAGTCAATTATGCTGCGGCATAGGTAACTGTAATTATAAAATGGTTATTTCTTAGAATTTTCACATACACGGTATTGAATCTACGTTATGAGACATTTTTGTTGTTTATTGTAGTTTTAGCTATTTTTGTGGTTCTCTAAATCTACTTACGGGATATACGAGATGACGAGATCTTATATTTAGTAAATAGAAAATTTTGGTACAGAAATAAGGCACATAAACATCTTTATGGAAAATAGAAGAAACACCTAAATTACGACTAATTTTGGCTGTGCAAAGTGAATAATTAGCAGGTATTGATGTATAATTACTCAAAATATAATTATGTACTACTCCTACTTCACTTAATGCACATAGCTAATGGCATGCAAATGCATATTTAAGTTAGTCCAAACACAATAGATGATTATTACTGTAGCAATATCACGTTAATTAATACAGCAGACTAGTACCAATCATTCACTAATTGTAAGTTTACCAAATCATGCATGTAAATTTTCTGTAAATTAATGAGGCGTTTAACCAAAAATGCAGTTTTCAATTAGGTTTAGCATCATTTTACTCATTTTAAGCATAATAATAGTGTATGAACTTATTAAGTAGTAAACATGTAGTCAGGCAAGAAGCAAGAACTAGGAAAGTTTAAATAAGTACGACATGCACGTGTAATTAATAATTGAATTGATTATTGAAAATTAATTATTATCACTTGCTTCGGTGAAGGAAGTCACCATGAGGAAATAGCGATTCACTATAAAGAAATTGTATCTACGAATACATACAATTATTATATGCCATGTTAAGATATAATGTATCTACTAAAGTAGGTACTGCCACTTAATTATCTAATAGATATGAAAAAAAATACGGTGCGTAATTACATAATGCACAGGGTTATGTATTTGATCGGTATGTATTATGTATTTTCATAGTTTCTTAACTACCTACTCATCATAGTTTGATTGTACCTAGACTAAATATCGCGCTCTCAAGAACATAGTCATGAATAAAAAAGTGTCATGTGGGGAATTAAGTGAAAGAGCCTAATTAGCACATTTCTGAGAGATAAATGGTGTCAGCTTTTGCTTGCCGCTTTCTACTACGATAATGCTTTTAACCTATTGCTTGTATACGTAACTTTTTTCAACGAATTTTATTTTTCATTAAACTGAGCAATAATTACTTAAAACATATACATTAATAAGATTCTAGCTGGAAGATATAAGATACTATCTGTGGCACATATTACTGTCAAAGGTCCCATGATAGTAATTGAGGCATAGAATGTTTGTGCTTTGTAACCTAAACCGTATTCAATGCCATTTCTACTGATGTATACATACTTAGTAGTGGTGAGCTTAAGATATTGAAAGTTTATGTTATACGAAGCTCTTCTTAAAAATATATTAATTTATTAAACATTTTACTTCTTAAACATTTTTAGGTGTGAATACAAAGACAGGTTTTCTGAAGTCAAGCAAGGACATTACTCGTTTAATAAAACATTGAGTTATAACCGCCTAGAAGTAGAATTTGCTCTGCTCAGCCATTAATTTTTTTACTTTGAGTTTTATATACTTTTAGAAAATGCACACCGAATGCAATGGTTTTTTCTATGGTAGCAATCCATATCTCCAGATTGTGAAGTTGATATACCCTGATATACCAATAGTTGCAATAAAATCGTGCATTTCATTGTGATGGACCATACGTTAATCTGATTAACTTTGAGTAAGTAGTTGTTGTAATGCGGTCGTTAAGCCTTGTCGGCGGTATTCGTATCGGGTCTTCATATCGGACTTGTCAGTTACTACTTGCCCTGACCAACTTCTCGTTAAGAAAATCGAAAATTTTAAAGTAGGAATTTATTGATTTCATTTCGACCAGTTTGGGGTGGTGACCGTAAGTCTTTATGTGAGTGTGTGTGTTTCTAATTGACTTAATTGATAAATTAATTCTCTGAAAACTATTAAACAGCTTGATCGATTGAAGCGAGGTTGATGGCTTTCCAAAGGGTTCCACTGTCATTATTTATTTCCTGAAATTTTTTAATAATTGTGTCCGGTAGATATTGAGAAATAAGTACCTACTAAAAATTAAAAAAAAGTTGTCAAAACAATGTTTTTTTAATGACTTTCGATAAATTATCTTAATATAATATATAAAACTCTTGTGTTACTGGTGACTGACAGACAACGCACAGCCGAAACTACTGAACGGAAGAGGCTGAATTGCGTGTATGTTTCTTGGGGAGTGCAGGGGAGCACTATGAGAGGATTTTCAGAAATTCCACCGCGAACAGGGTGAAATAGGGGGGTGAAGTTTAAACGAATTCTACGCGGGCGAAGCCTGCGGGTGGAAGCTAGTGAGGTATATTACTCCTTGGTGTATAGTGAGTGAGACTCCGTGGTGTATGTGTGTAGTGAGGTATATACTTCTTGTTACTTGAGGTGCGGAAGGCGCGGGAGATGTTAGATCGCGTCATTCAGGAACTAAATGAGTTACTTTTGCGGTAATATTCAACACTCTTCCACCTGAGGGTTATTGGATGCCCGGGTGCTCTGAACCTAATCTGAGCCCCCATGGGCAGGATACGAGTAGGGGAGTTCAGTTTGGACTGATACAGTAAAACCAACTTATTTGTGAAATGAAGAGAGGCGCTGTCGGACGCATTGGACCAATCATTGTACGCAGTTCGAGAGGAAGTAACTGACAGATGAATAACCACAAAGTACTTATGAATGACTTTTTAATATGGCGGCATTAATTCAAATGTTTGCCTTTTCACAGATAAGTTGGTGGTTGTGCATCTACAGCACAACTCGGTGGAGATCGACTTGAACTCTAAGATGGATGGAGCCCCGTATACCTCAAATTCATCCATACGATTTCTTGTTTACAGGCGAGCGGTTTGGGCAAACTGAAGCCGAACATTCTTATGATGGGTTTCAAGGAGAACTGGCTGACCTGCGACCGAAAGGAGATCGATGACTACGTCGAGGTCATGCAGTGAGTATGTTGGGAATTATTGTTGGCTTTACTCAATTCGAATACAAAAATAATTATCAAAATCAGTTCGCCCAGTGCAAAGTTATGAGGCACACAAAAAAATACAGTTGTATTTAGAACCCCCTTTTTTCTAAAGTCAAACTTCCGACCCGACCTGACTTTAATATCGACAAATATTATATGAAGTTTTATAAAACACATCAGTTCGCACCTATACAATTTGTTTGTAACAATAATTTCTTTGGGATCGTCTGATCCTGATTTTGTGGCAATGAAATAAATTCGGAAGCAGGGTAAACCTAGGTATAATTGGCTACTGTTTAGTAACTGGCTACTTGAAATTTCAATGCTTTATAATAAGAATTTTTATGCTATCTCAGAAGCTTACAGAATCCCGTAATTATCTAACTGTCATAGTAATTTATTGTTCTTATTGAAATGCATTAAAATTTCTAGTGGCGAATAACTGGCAACAACTTAACGGTAGTTAATAACACCTCAGTTTCCCCAACCCCTTGAAATCTATTAAAACAGCCCTGTACTAACCCGTCAGTTGGTTGCATGTTAACAATGTGTACCTAACCCTGTGGTCGGTCGCAGCAAAGCGCTAGACGTGCACATGGCGCTGGCGCTACTTCGCGTGGAGGGCGGGCTGCGCGCGCGCGACGCGCTCGACGACGACCTGCAGGCCTACTTGCTCGACTGCAATGCCAAGGACCTGTCGGCATTCTCGCGTGAGTACTAGCGGGCGAATAGATGCGGCGCGGTGAACAGACACGCCCGCGCCGGGTGGGGTGAATAGATACGGCGAGGTCAATAGATGCGGTGGGGTGACCCCACCTGTCTAGGTGGGGTGAATAGATACGGTGGGGTGAATACGCGCTCAATACGGATAGGGACCAGGGTTGCCAGATATTTATATGATACCGGGATAATTGAATGCCGGAACAGTCCCGGATTTCTTGGTCACCTGGCAACCCTGGTAGGGATACGGTTAATAGATATGGCGGGGTGAAGTTTTTTTATGCTTTTTACATTCGATATTTATTGTTTGGGGTGCACAGTATTTTTTTCAATGTTGTGAGGTAGTTTTCATTGTAACACCTAAATGTGGTTTGAGCTAGTCTGCACATTCAGTGACGATATATTGGTTAAGTGGTTCTAAAATAATTTATTGTAAATGTATAATTATAAGTATAAATATTCGTAAGGGGAATATTGTAATACTTAACATTTAATTTTGAGGCTGATAAAAAGTTTAGTAACAACAAGTGTTACTAAACTTTTATTCTCACGGATTAATCACTGTAACTATTGTTTGACTTGGTTTAAATACTATTTCGACGTACCTCGGTATTTATTTTATCTAACTTTTCAAGTGGTGCAAGGTCAAATGACTCGATGTATTTTATAATTGTTTCATTATTACATCTAATAGAAATACAAAATATCTTATTCAAGTACACATATATACTTCATGTCACAAATTGTGGATATATTTGGTTGTAAATTAACATAAAGAAATAATACTTATAATATTTCAAAATAGTTATCACTGGGTCATCGGTGGAATCTCATGACACCATTAACATTAGATGTACCATATTGTCTAATAACAAACTAAGTGTTCTATAGTATCTAATACCATACCATATAGCTAAGCTACTCGGTATAGTGTTAACTGTATCCACGGACATTCCATGTGTGCTCACGACTCACCGCTCACCGCTCACGGCTCACGGCTCACGGCTCACGACGCAGGTTCCATGGGCGATAGCTACAAGGGCTCCAAGTCTACGGAGAGTCTCAACACGCACTCACGAGGTAAGTACACGCGCACCAAGTATGTGGTTACCAGTATACGGTTTTTATGGGGTTGAACCTGCAAAACTGAGAGTTTATCATAATCTTTTCAAAGGTATGTGAATTCCGTCTTCCGTCTTTTGAGAGGAGAGCCATGCCGAGCATTGGGACAGTTATGGATATGGCGATACTGATGATGATGATAAAAATGGTTTCATGTTATGTTAATATTGTACTGAATGGTTGGGATTGAATCTGAGAAAGGCCTAACCAAGCAGGAGCAGGTGTAAAAAACATTCCACAGTCACTTATATGAACGTTTGGTCTAAACTCAGATCTGTGTTCCCATTTTCCGAAATGTTTTGTATTAAAAAAATATTATTATGTACCTTATTACAGTGAATAATTCACTTTCGCTCTATTTCCATTCATTTTACGAACATTCATTTATATTTTGATAACGTAGAGTTATTTTAGAGTATTCATGCGCCATTCAATAAATTCCAATAGTTGCTTTGTAACATATTAGACGTAATTTCATTAAAATAGTTGTGGTCATCATAAACTAATCGATTTGTGACTAGTAGTCCTTCATACGCTTGTAATGGTCATGTTCGTCTATTTTATGACACTACTAGACCCCACAGGAATAATTAAATTGAAACAGTAATCTTTATATTTGAATCATTAAACGCAACAGAAAATTTGAAAAGATTTAGCCGCTATCGCCGATTTTCTACTCAAGTTAAATTAGCAGAAATCGTTTACCACTATCAAAAATGTTCGGATTGCGAGTGTTAGTCACCAAGGTTGAAACATACAAGGCGTTTTCCATCGAGCAATCAAAACGCTTAAATAATTCCATTTTCTATCGAAACAAAATTGGTTTTGAGCGTTGCGATCGCTTGCTAGTGCCCCCGTTAAGTATTAAGTAAAGGATTATGAATTAAGATGACATATTCGTCGCCGCAGTGACTGAGTTCTCTCTGCAGGCAGCAGCATGTCGGACGTGTCGCTGGGCTCGCCGGACCTGCGGCGCGCCGTGTCCGCCAACCCCGACGCCGCGCCCCCCGCGCCCGCAGCCCCCGCGCCTGCGCCCCCCGCGACCCCCGCCGCGCCCGCGCAGCTTGAGGAGAAGAAACCCGCTCAAAAGGAAAGGTGGGTTGGAGTTTAAGACTACACGTAATTTTAGGTTAGGCAGCAATTGGTACGTTTATTGATACTCAATGCTAAGAGGAAAGTACTATTTTATAAAATATTTCAATAGCAAAATTATAGTAAAAATTGTTTATAAATTAATAAAACCTCTTTTTTTCAAGCCTGAATCACCTTATCGATATTTTCTTCAACGCTAGCTTAATATAAATTATATGTAAAATTTTCGTGCGCATAATACAAGGCGCACGTAGGGTGGTTACCCTAAATGCGCCTTGTATTGTGCGCGCGTATAACTGCGCAGATATAACGTACATTTGTACCGCGAGGTTCATCAGCGCGGCTCTTTTTCATTATAAAACCGTACAGGAGACTCGTGCCTCACGCGCCAGATAACCGCGCTGGTGGTAAGCTTGACTATCTAACCACCCTTAGGTAAAACGCTTACCCGATGGTAAAAATATGTACTGAATGATACAACCCTATCCTTTACACAGGTTCGCTAACGAACCCGCTTGTTCACAATGATAACACCTGTTTATTTGTCCGTGCAGCAAGAGCCTGGGCTCGATGCTGCGTCGCGGGCGCGGCGGCGCGGCGCGGCGCGCGTCCTCGTTCACGTCCGTGGAGCAGTTCACGCGCCGCCAGGCCGGCACCGTCGACGTCTGGTGGCTGTATGATGACGGAGGTACTGTGCGATGTTTGTTTAGTTGATGTGGTACTGGTAGGGTTGCCTGGTTGTTGACGAGGCTGTGTTTTGGTGGGATTAAGGTAGCGGACGAACATGCAGTCTGTGACTGTGATCGACGCAGAGTATGTCTTAGATCGGGACTAGGGTGGTTAGTCCAGTTAACAGACTGTGTTAGCATTAGAATGTTACTTGATTAATTAGTAGATATGAAGACTGGGTCAGGTCATGTTAGTGATCGTTAGGCCCATGTAAGTAGCCCAACTGAAAAAATATTTGTAAAACTTTCGTTGGATTTGTAGTAAGATGTGCTGTTACTTTAAGGATTGATATGCTTGCCTTTAAAACATGTAACCGTATCACCCCTTTCTGCTCGGAAAAATGGTATATATTCTAGGCTGTACCAACTGTAACATTATTTTAATGCAGGTTTTAGTGTGTAGCTATTTCAATGTACGTGCGTGCGTACGTCCGTGCGCATGTGCATGCATGCGTGCATGCGTGCGTACATGCGTGCGTGCGTATAATGCGTACGTACGTACGTGGGAGAGTGTGTATTGTACCGTGTGGCGCGGCAGGTCTGACGCTGCTGCTGCCGTACATCCTGTCGACGCGGCGCGCGTGGTCGTCGTGCCCGCTGCGCGTGTTCACGCTCGCCAACAAGAACACCGAGCTCGAGATCGAGGAGAGGAAGTGAGTACCACTATACATGCTTAGACCGCGTTCCGTAACTCGATCCATAAGATCGATCCAAAATTCAACGTTTCGTTGAGTCATAACTCAAAACGTTGAATTTTCGATAGAAAAGTGTCGTTATGCTCGCTAAATGAAACAGGTTTTATGTTTAATTTTATGTTTAGGTTTATGGGTAATCTAGTGATTTAAATACATTTGGACAATGCCGTTTGTCATAGTGAAACGAAGGAAATTCTTAGTTCGCAAAAATGAAACAGATTTAATATTGTGGGTAATTCTAAGTCTGTTAAAGACTTAAATAATGAAGAAGGTTCTCAATTCGACTGCATTTTTTATGTTTGATAACTATTAACGTTTTACTGAGTGGTCTGATGAATTCGACATCTTATGGATTGTTGACGAGTTCTCTACTTATAAAAATAATTATTTGACAATACACCGGTATCCGGAATTTTGGTTTTACCCCTTGATAATGCGCGAACTGACGTGTCACAATCTTAATCCAAACCACAACCATTGTCTCCAGCATGGCGTCTCTCCTATCGAAGTTCCGCATCGACTACTCGGCGCTGAAGATGGTGTCGGACATCACGCGGCGGCCGCGCGACGCCACGCTCGCATACTTCGACAAGCTCATCGCGCCCTTCCGCGTGCCCGACGACTCTAACGACCCCAGTGAGTATATGTCACATCGCTAAAGTATAATTGTCTACGACCTATATTTTTTCTTTGCCAGCAAGCATTATCTTTACCTGATTACTTACTATCAGGTGTTTCGTTAGCTTCTGTGTCGGCTGTTTATCTGAGCATAGGTCAATTCTTATTCATGAGGAGGCATAGAGTATACTTCAGCAAGTTACTGCACTGCGGATTAGTGGATGGCTAGTGGCTGAGTATTAGAAGTTTTATGCCGCATGGACGACAATCGGGACGAGCAACGGAAGTGTTCAATCGCGCCAACAGACCGTGCAGGCAGTTGCTTATGTTCGTTGGTCTTATTTACGATCGATCCAAATCCCCGGGATATGATATTTTAATAAAAAAATATTATATCCGAGTTACGTGCGTAAAATGTACACGTCCGTACAATGTGTACGTACACGCACATCCATGCACGCACATAGCACATTACAAACGTCCAGCTACACTTACACGTTAATTCCAGCGGGCATAACGGACGCGGACCTGCTCGCGGCGCGCGACCGCACGCACCGCCACCTGCGGCTGCGCGAGCTGATCGCGGCGCAGTCGGCGGGCGCGCGGCTCGTGTGCGTCACGCAGCCGCTGCCGCGCCGCCGCGGGGTCGTCCCGCCGCCGCTCTACCTCGCCTGGCTGACGGCCCTAGCCACGGCGGCCGATCGAGTGTTGCTAGTGCGGGGCAACCATGCCGCTGTGCTCACGTTCTACTCGTAAGGTGTGTGTGGATATACTCGTAGTATGGTTGGTAAGGGAGGTGTGGAGGAGGTTGTTGTCAAAATTTATTAAGTACGTGCGTGCTTGTGGAACGGACGTACCGTACGTAAAGTGATGCGAACGTATTGTATAGAGGAGGTTGGTTTCAAAAGTTATTAAGTACGCGTGTTCGTGTAGAACGTATTGTTTAGAGGAAGTTGGTTTCAAAAGGTATTAAGTATGCGTGTTCGGGTAGATGCACGCACTGTCTACTTCCATGGTAATACGAAAAGAATATATCGTTGAAAGATCTGTTTTGAGTGTTCAAAATTTTAACTAATCTGGGAGGTCTGAAGACGTATAATAAGTACTTTGTTTTTGAAAACAACCTCTCTTCATGTACGTTGTACGTAAGTTGTAACGCAATGGGACAGGATCGTTTTGTAACGTACCAACCGACGAACAGTTGACGTTTATTTTTCCAAGGGCTTATGATTTTCATATGACTCCGCTCCTCTATGATCTCCGCTCCACTGATACTACATCCATCTACTTATACTAATATTACTAGTGAACGCCCTCGCTTCGCTTCGGGACACTTATATATTTTCCTATTTTTGCAACATGTTTCACCGTACACACCAAACAACAATCAACAAACAAACGACCTCAAAAAGCTTTATCTATACTA
>DWJQ01001036.1:0-11938 GCA_018248915.1 Hesperia meskei straton
ATTACACGGTAGGAATGGTACTTAGTACCGTGGCGGGCGGTGGTACTTCCCCGGGTGAGCTCTAGGCCCTACCACCTGAAGAGACTACTGTGAGCTGTAAAGTATTGAAGCAATAATGCATTTTTATCTAAGTTGCGATGCGTCTATCGAATGGATTTAAAATTGGATGCTTATGCTTGTGCGCCATACCTATCACACGCTCATTTTCAATTTGTGTTTATACTACCCAACATGAACTGAGTAAATCTAGACTAGACCTTAAGTTAACCTCAGTCATATCAAAACACATTTAGACGTTGTTCACGAGAAATATACACATACCTATCAATTTATAATTAATCGGTCTGCATGTCCTTTATAGAACCGTAAACTATGGATAAGATCATGTGACGATCTTTAGCAATATTGTTGTGCATGAACCCACGAAGGTTTTTGAGTTGGTTGGTTGGTTTGCAGAATGTTTGTATTTCAACAGTTACAATACAGTTGTAACAGTTATTTAAAGTAGGTACCTAATTAAGTATAACCAGTGGCATCAATATAATTATGTAGGTGATGTAAAGTGAATGATGTAAATAATGATGAAAGTACCTAAATGATGTAAAGTATAAGTAATTATTTTTTTAACATGTACCTATATTTAATTATGCATTAAATCTGATTTGTAGTGCGAAAAATTAATATTATTGATATTTTTATGGCTAGGAAGCTCATGAAAAATTAATGTAATCGTAAAAATTAATTAATTGCTGTTAGTTTTTAATTAATTCACGGATTTTTTACCCATAAACGTCTAATTAACCAATTCGTTGGTGGAATTTTTATATTTTACAAATTATCCTCTCCAACTGGTTACAGTGTAGTTAAATATTTTCGTAACCTTCGATTAATCATCGTTTTTGTGACTTTGGTGAGAAATTACGTCATTTCATACAAAAAGGTACAAAGTTAATCTCTCCGTAAAGATTGCTTTATCTGTTTTTTTTGTTTTTTTTAAACAAGATGGTCCGTCCGCACGGAGCCTGATTCGTAAATAATTCGGATATTAATAACCCATTTAGGAATTCTAAGGGTTGTTAAAACGCACGGACCAGTTTTGTAAAGAGTAAAATAAAAGTTCACAAAAACTCAGCGTGATTAATACCAATCCCAACCCAAAGAGAACAATGACCGCTCTGCAGCGCGGTGTAGGTGGAGACGATAAATTAAATAATCACAGGGTCATCACACACCTGCATTGCAACAAGCAAACGCAGAAAATGACACATACATACCTGTCTCTTAACTTAGTTAGGTGTTGCCATCTGTATTGGAAGTATAGTAAGCATAATTATGTGCTTAAGCTTAAAGCCATGCGTTCCATTTAGTTGGAAGTAATTGTTACACAATATACCTAAGAATTTGTAAACTATTTAGTCTAAACTGCAATTGTTTCTGCAAGGGTGCCATATAGCAAAAGATGCTTGCAGCAAAGCAGCAAATATTATTTAAACGCGAGTTCGCTGAAGCGACTTGCTTCGCGGCAAGATTAACAGTACAAGCCAAACTTCTCATAGCAACTATTGCACTAATAAAGGATTGAACGCACTGATGGTTAACAAAACCAGCGAACAGTTCTTTCTGGATAAGTTGAAAACTTGTCGACAACCCTAAATATTACGCAGTTGTAGTATAAAGTAAAGCGCATATAAAATTGTATAACTGTAAATAAAATGATAAGTAGACGCCATCTACGATGGGCAACGTAGAGCAGAGCGCCTATAATGAATTGCGTTTTACGATACACCAGCGACGCATTTCATGTACCTAATGTAAACGTCTAGTCGTGTCATGAGTCATGACATCGATTTTGGCCGAATATTGCAATTCACTTTGTTATATTATCATACACTATATACAGAATACAATTTTATTGGAAAATAATAAACCGCCTTCGCTTTGCTTTGGCGTGATTTCTGAAACTAACTCCTAAGAGTCTCTAATTGATTATCTTATGCACAGAATGAAATAAAACAAACACAAAGAAAAAGTTATCACTAATAATTTAGCGATGGAAATAGGTATAGTATTATATAGTATTTGGGGCACGCACCTGAATCGTTCGAACGGGACGTAGCAGACGGCGTGTTTGGCTACCCTACGTCATACGCTAGCTGGTGCCCGCGATTTCATTCGCATGGAGTTTCAATTATGCCAAAGCAGGAATACAACATCAGATGGTTCAAATACTCTTTACTCCCTTTTTGCTAGTTTGCCATTTTTGTAACTCTTATGTTCAGCTGGTCTGTTGTGAATTGTGAATCTGCATTAGGTGTTCCGGTTTCCAAATTCAATTTTAGCTTGTATTTTGCCCGCGCTTAGTAGCTGCATAACAAAACAGGTTCGCTTGAATCGGTCCAGTATTTCTGGAAATTTGTACACGCTAACAAACAGATAATATATGTATATAGTAAGTAAGTAATAATCTTTTAGATTCGTTTTCCACTACTGTTTCTTAATCATCCTCAATTAATTTCTTATTTTCTTTCACCTCATCTTAATTTCTTGATTCAATTTACAGACTTTTTTACAGTTTCTATAAAAGCATACATACATGATTATCTTCGTTGTCATCCGTCGCGTCGCCCAGACGAACGGAAGCTGGGAGCGGTAAACATGACGTATTTCCACGATTGTGTTGTGTTATAGTAATCCTATTAATAAGATTACCTCGCAGCCGACGGTCCAGTGTGTTAGTGATGCGTTCTATTCGATGTAATTATGCGAGTGTTGGCATGCGGAAACTAGACTGCTGGAACGCGTCTATTCGTAGTTTCATACAAATCTCATTGTTTACTCATACGTCGTAATAGTTTTTTCTAATCTATACACTTGTCTTCTTGTTTATAGCAAAGTATTTTTATAGCAAAACATTTAAGTGAGTATTTATTTTACTTTATCCGTTTCAGTGGTTTTTGGGGGCGATAAGTCGATATAGTTAGGTTTATATTTTTAGAAAACGCCGTTTTATCCGTGTTCTGAGGTAATGAAAAACAGCTACAGGCTACAGTAGATACCTATCATTCGAATATGAAGATAACTTTTGACAACTTCTACAAGGTCACAACAGCTCATGAAATTCCCTCAGGGAAATCGGACGGTCCTGAAGCCAGAAGACCCCGGTTCGAATCCAGATATCTCCAGAGCCCAGACCGATATTTTTTATTATTATTATTTATTTATTTATTTATCTCTTTATTGTACACCAAAAACAGAACATTACTTATAGAAAACAAAAAACCATAATAGAGTACAAAAGGCGGTCTTATCGCTACATAGCGATCTCTTCCAGACAACCTTATGATTTGGCGGGAGAGACATCGTTAGAAAGGTAGAGGTAAGGTGCACGAGAAGTGAAGAGTAATTTCAGATTAACAGAGTATATATTAGCAATATTTAAAGAAAATCGAATCGATAGAGTAAGGAACAGGGAAAAATAGATGAAATAAATTATAGTGGTGAAAGGGAACCTTAATAATAGGTATGTGTTCGCAAAAACTCTGTTCCGAAAAAATATAACTGCGTAATAACTCGAGGCATTATTCATGGATGAGTCGAGGAAGTTAGTCTTTACCTTTACCTTTAATTTAATTACATTTACATAACCTTACTATAATAAAACGATATTAAATCGATACTAAAGTATGTCCGGTAAGCGCTTTAAATTCGTCTACTAAAATTGGTTGAATGCTCGAAGTGATGGAGCTCCATTAGGTTAGGTTAGTTCATCGATCATAGAATTCTTACAAAAAATCTTAAAACATAATATTAGTTCTTAAATTGATTTAGGATCCCTTATGTTCTTTTTTTGTGGACCTAATTCCTAAAAAGACTTCGACTCCGTCGGCAGTTTTTAACAAACTCGCCTCCGGCTGCTCTTGACAGCATCCTTCCGCTCCAAAATATCCTCGTAAATTAATTGAAGGGCCATAATTTTTATTTTAAAAGTTCGTTACGAAGTACAAACGGAAGCAAATGGGCTGTCGTAAAAAGTGAAGTTCCGCTGAAAGTAGTGTCAAGCAACGACGCACAAAATGTCAAACGCATTTCGGAGTAGGTGTTTACGAACGAAGTGACGTTAAAATCCGAACCTCGAAAGTTCGGATTCGACGATCGAAATTCATGGTAGGAAACGGTTGGTACAAAAAGTCATACGTTGATTCGGACTTTGTTTTTCGTAGCAGCTGTCCAGATTTTGATGATTCTTAGTTTATTCGAAAGCTGGTGCTGGTCGTGTAGCTTTTAGTTATCTCTGTTTGTCGATCTTGAAGTTGTTTATTTTTTGTTAAAACTTGAATTGATAGAATGATAGCAATTGCATTTAGTACTGAAAATGTATGTTTTTCTTGTGTTTGTCTCTATCCTTCTAAATAGTGTTAGTAGTTAGTTGTATAAGTTGTATTTCCATCCATTTGTGAATGAACTAATACAGGATAGGTTTCTACAAAAAAAAACATTTCGGTAAAACGTGTTTATTTAAATCGTACATTGATTTCATAAACCAAACATTTCAGTGATGTTAGAATCAATGTTTTACAATCTAATAAAACAATTTCCCTAGATTGATATGAGTGGAACATTCAAAACAATAATTAAACAGGTATATACAAATTTAATGATTATTATTATTTCTAAATAGATATAATATATGTTTCTTTTACGTCCATCAGCAAATGTTATAAATGTATCGATTTGAAAGAATTAACGAAATATTCGTCGAACATGAAGAGCATATCATCATAATTCGATCATTGTAGCGTTATCATAAATTCAATTTTCAAAGTAAATATTATGTATTCAAATTTCACACACATTGAAAATTGAAACCACCTACTGGAAGAATTATGAAATGTTTTTGTTTAATAATCTCAAATACATCTTCAATATTATAATAAACAATAAAGGAATTATTACTTTTAAGTGTTTCATAAATAGCTTACTGATGGTAGACAAAATTGTAGGATAGTCAAATAGGAAGCTCTATAGCCATGTGAAACACTTAGATTAAATATTAAAATTACGCTCTGTACACCTCTCTACAGTAAAATTTATAAATACTAATACTTAAATCAATAACAATAGGACTATCTAGGGAGATGTATATTGTATATACATTATAATATATTATGTGGCACAGACTACACTTCTCTATAATATAACCAAATACAGCTAATGAAACCTGTACGTAAGACCGACCAAGTAAGGGCGAAATGCACGCCAAACTTTTTGACCACACTTTTCTATACTCAAGTCGATTGAAGAGATTTAAAGACATATCTTAATCGAAGACATTTGCGGAAGTTACTAAGCTTCTTAAAAGTATATAATAGGTAGCAATGACGTTATTCTAACTATTACATCAAAAGCATGGAAATGATATTGCCCTTTATTTGTTACTTTTGAAGCTTTTGAATTTCAACGTAAAATATGACATCTTCTAGAGTTTCAACTTCTTTCAACTTGTAGAATAGTTCAGAGGAGTCAAAAAGATTGACGAGCCTTATAATAACTTATTACCGTGGTTCCATTGATGATGTTCTGCCTTTCCTGAAGCCAGATTAATATAGGAAGACTATCTAAATATATCATAAATAAATTACGCACAATGTGCTAATAGTTACTCGTATTATCTAACAATGTGTAAGAAGATGAAGTAAGAAAACTTTCGTAAATTTAGTATTGCAACTAGTTAGATAAAAAGGATTAGACTTGACTAAACTTCAATTTTGACTATTATGTAATACTTTTCAAACTTTCAACAAAATAGTAAAGTATTAAAAAAGTAAAACAATCTAAACAGAACTTTAACCTTAATATAATACTATATTAATAACTTTTTATTTGTAACAAATTACTTTAAACACTTTTTTATTAATATAATGATTATCGCACTCCATGACTATTCTTTAACATTATATAATCTGCATGTTATTACATCATGTATATGTAAAAGTTTAATTACTTTATATAAGTTTATCACATCTACGAATTAATGAATTACTTGGGTTTAAAGAAGATATTATTTACTCTATTATCTATATGGTGTTCCATCAAATTATACTAGAATAAAATTCATTCACCTATATTCATATCATTTAAATTACATAAGGCACTCCGATATTTATCTGCATTATCGAAAGAAGATGAAAAATTCTAACACTCGCAGGATTAATCCCTCTAAAATGAAGACGTATGGAAGTTTTGGTTATAATTCACATCTTATATTATCAAACATTCTCCAGCACTGTTAAAAGGTAGAGGAAATGTAAATCATAACATAAATCACGTGAAGATAAAATTGTTCTATGCGTTTATTTTCGGATTTCTGATTTGACAAAAATTATTTGTTTTATTAACTGACACTTAAAGAAAGAACTCGTTATTACAAAAACAAATACCTTTAATAAGACATTTATATTTTGTTGTATGAATTACAATTTAAAACGTTAAAACTCAGGGTTCTTAACATTGCACTCTTAAAGCCGCGACGGTTTGTTGCATTATGTTTAGCGTAAAATTCAACGCAAGTTGTCTAACATGAAGTACGACCTGAGTCGAATCATTATTTCGACGAAGAGTTCATTAATGTTATTGGACCCCTAATTATATTAACAAGCAATTTTTATTCATAAGTAATCTCATTAAAAATTATCAATTTTTCTACCTAAATATAATAAGATGTCCTTCTTTGAATAATGTCAAAGATTATAAAATTCCGCGCGGCGTCTTCGGGTCCCCATTCAAACTTATAACATTACAGCAGGAGGAAGAAATAAATATATAGGAAACGTTAGGTACACTATTTAAAAAGACTTAGGTAAGGTAGGTATTCTAATCTGGCTTAAGTTTCTTCTAGCTTATTACAAAATCATATGCATAAATAGGGTAATATTTAAAAAATTATAATCAGTTTAGTCACGTTTAAAAATAACCCTCGCTTGTTTCCATGTAACTTGATAAGTTAGCCATAAAATGTTACGTTAGTTTCAGGCATATTTGCATATATGTAGATCTATGTATTTTCAACAATGTCAAGCCAGATTTCTCGTCATGAAGAACGGATGATAAATGTTTTATTACTTAATTTACAGTATCCAATTTAGATATAAAAGATAAATGTAAAATTTTCTTATATTACGCCAAATTGTAGGTATCTTATAATTTCCGAATTCCTAAAATTTTCCTAATAGAATATCATAAGTGCATTCGACATTTATTATAGTCAAAGATCGCTTATTTGTAATAATTTTTTTTTTTACTACGGATCTTATAAATTTTGTAACTCCCTGACGGAACATCCTTTTTAGGTTTCGTTGAGCTTATTGCGCATAGGTTGTGTACGCGACAGGGTCGTGTATATTTGTCTAAACGTTGGTCCCTATAATTTCTATTGTAATTACATGATATATTCCTGACGACGAGGAGCGGGGAGGGGACGCCGCGCGAATAGCGGCTGGGTTCTCCGATTAAAGGCACATTGAATCTTTGTTTTTTAATCTTGGCAGTACCTACCTAATATTCCCACAATCTCCATAGCGTCAACAACTATATTTCGACTCATCAAGGTTTATCTAAAACTAGTTAAAGGGAATAAACTAACTAATATTCTACTATAATATAACATGTATACGAATTAAAGTCACACCACTATTATTTCCGGCCGATTCATTATCGATCTCGTTAAAAAATTTGGTATCACATCCTAGCTCTATAATGACATGCCGTCGTTATCGAACTACTCATTTTGGCAACACGGTGGTGGGACTAAATATATTCTAAATTAGCTAAAGGCGCATCCGCCCAGAATTAACGCTAAAGCGAATCCAGCGCTTCTTTAATAGTTGTCTTCGCATTTGATCTCCCTTGAGATGGATTGCGTAGACCACTGTACGTCTGAGGGTCCGTCCCAGTCTTGGAATGAGTCGTAAACGAAGTTATCGTTGGAGCTATCCTCGGCATCGTGTACCGCTTCGGCCCGGCTGAATGCTTCAGCAAACTTTCCAATCTCGGTGGATCCGAAGGCCTGTTGGAACGCGGGTAATGGAACGACCGGTGGTCTCTTCTCCTCCGGTGGACTTGGGCGTGGTTCCCGCTCGACGAAGCGCTCCTGTCCTGGCTGCACGTTAGTTTCTAACAGTGACACCTCTCTAGTTGAATAGTCATTAGCCCGCTTGGTGGCTCCACTCTCAGTGTAGGAAGTGTCGTCATAAATAGAGTACTGCGACGTCCGTGCGTCCTGCGCACACGCTTGGCTTGGAGGGTTGGGAACGGGTATCTAGAATATTAAAGAACCAACTTTAGGTGGGTACACGATATTGACAAAGCAGTTTGGGGTAAATCTTAATGGCAAGGTAGTACCTACTAAGCTCATGAAATGATTTGTCTACAAAAAGAGAACATCAATAGACTTTTCGCAATCTTTAGAGATCAATATAATGAAAAGGTGAAAAAGTAACGTAATATAAAACGAACTTTCATGAGGCGGCAGTCAGAGGGATAACGCATTGGCTCTCTCGAACACGGGGTTCTGCTGGCCCAGGACCCGTTGACAGGATTGGCTGCGTTCCAACCACCTCCGGGAACCCCCATCTGGAAATCAAAGATCGAGCTCTTGTAATATCAATCCAAAATATCTTTGAATAACTTCCTGTACAGCAATGTACAGAACGAACGTTTATTGTTCTCGTTCGGTTATAATGTATGTCTTCAAGTCAAGATTGAATTGTTTTTTTTATTTCAGCGCGCTTTATGATCTACACTGCGTTTGCGTTATGGAATTTGTTTTATTTGAATCCCACACGAATGCCAGCTTTCTGCCCCTGTGATTAAGTTACATTGCAGATTGACAGCGAAAATGTAAATTGCCGTAAGCAAATTTTGCTTACAAGATAAATTTTACTGTGTTAATCCTAAATTCTCGGCGACTTAGTAAGGGCTACGATGCAACTTACCATCAAATGGTAACTTATATGAAATAAAATAAATATACCTATTAGAACAATTTTCAAATTAATAATTCGCCAGGTCACTTGATGTTTAGTTACCTATGGCTATAGGTAATACTAGAAGCGTGTAAGCGAACACGGCGTCGGCTCAGACAGAGAACTCTTTTCCCGTTTTATAAAGGACCCCGCTCCGGGCATCCTTTAGATCAAAGGAAGGAAGCAGTTATTTTGAGACACTCGCTCAGTGATCATCACTTCATTATTTCTTTATTAAAAACTATTTTCTTTAAAATAAGTGAATGGAATTTTGTGAAATTCAAGCCTTTTCTGGTAACTTTAAAGATTACAGCCCTTTCAAACATTAAAAGTGCTAAACTCACTATAATAAGTAATATTTAAGATAATTTTATTTTAAAAAATGTACGAGTCTGTAGAAAGGTTAAAAGTTTACGTAAAATTTAACTATTCTAAATTAAATTTTACCTTAGAAGCTACTTAAAAAACTGCAAATATAAATAAATAATAATTGTTATTCAATAATTACCTGATAATGTGGCCACATTTGAGGCTCGCAGTACGTAGGGCCACGACTGTTCATTCCGCATTCTAAAGCCGACTATAACATAAGAAAAATCGCATTATTATAAATAATAATTTTGTTCGTGATATTGTGAAAACCGAAGTAAGAGATAAGTAATGGCTCGGTAGATATTAATCTCCAACAATTTCATTTTATTGTGAAATGATAATATTACGTTAACTAGGTATTCATCAAAATATGCGTAAACTATAATTTCTTTTACTTGTTTACACATTATAGGTATTAATAATCCTACCCAATGAGAGTAAACGCATGTAAATTTTCCACTAGAGGCGCTAGTGAAAAGTGAGGTCTGGCTGTCACTTTTTGCTTGTCATTTGTCACTGTTTATGTATGGGCGGGCTTTGACAGCAGGGTGGCAGGACCTCACCTCGCCGGTGGCGCCAACTGGTTGTAAGCACAAAAACGGCGACCCTCATTGATTAACTATTCAAATTAAGATAATGAAATAAAAAAGTAATTCGATAACATTCGATACTAGATATCGTGATGAAATCGATTAAACTTAATCAACATTTCGGAACGTTTCGCAATTCGCTCACTAGGTGCTTAGTGAGAGCGATAGTTGTCTGTGAGGGTTCATTTCGTGTAAGTATGGCATTGATTAGAGAACGGCGGGAACGTAAGTTTCACCGGGTATCGATTCAGAGGGTACTAAGTGAGGAACAGGCGACGGCGCGGTGCACAGTCCATGTACTCAGACGAGTATATAGATTTTCACGCCGCGTGTGAACTGCCGCTAGGTAACAATCGATATTATTACCCTGATCAACGTAGCGTGATATAACCAACGTTTATATACTATACGAGTACGCTTTATGCAGATAGCGCTAATAAAGGTTGTTTAGATTCGCAAGCGCTTTTTAACAGTGTAATGAGTGACACGGTAAACCTAAGTTATGCTTAAGTTATTCAATTATTCTTTAGTTACATCTCAAGAAATATTCCACTGGTATTACTAAAATTATAATCCACTAGCTTTTGCCCGCGGCTTCGCCCGCGTGGAATTCGTTTATATCGCGAACCGGGTAAGTGGGGAAGGGGGTACGTCACCAAAGCTATCTTCCTGGGAAAATTCATCGAAATCGGTCAAGTGGCTTAGATTTTTCATACAAACTTTCATCTCCTTTTTCAAGCCTTTAGGGGTTGATTTTCTTAAAAAAATAGCCTATGTGTGACTCTGAGTCTTCAACTATTTTCATTCCGAATTTCATCCAAATTGGACTGGTGGTTTAGCCGTGAAAACGTCACAGACAGACAGACAGGCAGACTTTCGCATTTATAATATTAGTATGGATTGTAAAAAGTAAATCATTGCACTTGACAAAAATTTAGAGCGACGTTTGACGATTTGACGGAATGAGCATAATAATAAGAAAGTCATATGTGCAGCAGACACGCTTGAAATGAAAACGAATTTGACATCTTCAAAAGTTCAAACGAACTGTTGACGAAGTGGGGTACGAATCAACTTTGTCCATTGTACATTCGAACGCAAGGAAACTACCGAACGCAAGGAGATACATATTTGGCACCCACTCGGATGTTTCTTAGGGAATGTAGGAGAACACGAAACTTTTAATATTTTATTATAAAATTTCATTAAACCTTAAGGTGAGTGAAAGCATTTATCGTAGGTAGGTATCGTTAATTAACGTGTCAAGACGCAGATGTAGCCATATCATTATTTACATACACCAATTAATTTTAAACTATAGTTTGATGTACATAATTTTTCTAAAATCGACCTATTACTTTGCAACGATAGTTTTATGTATACCTACCATTTTTTTATCCCAAATCCCAGCACCAAATCGCAGCCCCTACACAGCGTCACCTGAATGTCCGCGATAATGTATGCCCACTCGTGGCATCTGCACACAAGGAAAAATCGATTGCAGACCGATTTGGTGGACAATAATGAGATTTAAAATTGCAAAGTAATTAATGAGGATTAGTACGGACCTGGCAGTGATTGATGCAGCACATGTCCGCGTCGTGATATGCAGTCTTTTATGATGGTGCTGTTCGATTTTATTTTTGTTACCGACCTCAAAAAAGGATGAAGTTCTCAATTAAATTGTATTTTTTTATAATATATGTTACATCATAACTTTTGACTGAGTACTTATTCCGATTTTTACAATCATTTTTTTATTCGAAAGCGGTTGCTTGTCAACTTATCTCATAATTATTAAGAGACATAATCAGGGCCTGATTTACCCTATAGGCTAATTAGGCTGCAGCCTAGGGCGCGAGGATCGGGGGGGGCGCCAAAATCGAGTCTTCGCTTGCACTACTAATCTACTAGCATTGTTGCACCCTACATGTTTCAACTAGATCGAGACCAAAA
>DWJQ01001037.1:0-11936 GCA_018248915.1 Hesperia meskei straton
TTCATACAACAGACCAGATTTTTTGGCGTTTTTATACATAATGGTACGGAACCCTTCGTGCGCGAGTCCAACTCGCATTTGGTCGATTTTTGAAAATAACGAAGGCGCGGGCGGTCGCGTCTTGCTCTCATGCTGTCTCAGTGCGGATCACAAATGTTGTCACCAAGTGTGACGTAATGCCGCAAAACATACGACACAAGTATTGCTGCAGCGTGCCGTGCATTCCTGCGTCTCGACACGATGTCGCGGCTATGTGTGGGTGGGGCCCTTATTTGTTACAGCCCAAACGCCCTCTGTGACTGCTGTCAAGCTATGGAACTACATAGTTTCCTATAGTAAACTTAAAATTGAAATGAAGAGAGGCGCTGTCGGGACGTCGGTCGGACGCATTTGACCAATCATTGCACACTAGTAACTGACAGATGAATGACCACAACGAACTTATGAATAACTTTTTAACATAGCGGCGTTAGTTCAAATTTTTGCCATTTCAGAGATAAGTTGGGCGCACTATAAAATCCTCATAAAAATATGGTTATTAAAGTCACTCAAAAGTCAAATCTGAGTAATTATTACTAAGTAGTTTTTTCATTCCTCAACATTGTCACTTCGTAATTAATTTTCGTACATCTTACCAATCAAAGTTTTTTTTAGTCTATAACTTTCCCCTTTTAAAATTGTCTTGAAGTTAATTATTATCCCGTTACCTAATACAACCGAAAAATAAAGAGTAAGTAGGTAGGTACTTATTAGTATTTGAAAAATACGTGTTTACTATTGTTTCTGGTGTGTTGTTTTAAATAGTCATTGGTCATTGGTACTTAATCGAAGTGAACAAGGTCGATTACGCTTACGAGTCATTTATAAAATTCCTACATAAAATAGAGATTGAAAGCAGAGTAAAAAAACTTGCAATATTGATAATGAATGGCTAGGTCTGGTTTTCGTGGAATTCCAGCAACAATAAAATATATTAAGTACCTTGCTCATCGAATGTTATTAGCATTAAATTACAAAAAGGAGAAGGTTCTGAATTCATCTGTAGGTATGTATGTTTATTTTTTCTTATGTATTATGTTACCTCAGAACTTCGTACTGGGTGAACCGATTTCGATAATTCTTTCGCCAATCGAGAGGTAGATATCTATTGACTGCCGTCTGGTAATAACAAGAGAAATCTGACGGTTAGTTTTTGAATTATTCGCAATAATTTGAATTTAATTTATTCTCATCACGTCGTGACTTTTGAATGAGTGTTCCAATATTTATGATTCTTTTTTTGATGGTTTTTGAGCTATCTCGACTTTGAAGTCGATTATTTTGTATAAAGTTAGGTTAGGTTAGTAAAATATTAGGTACTTGATTAGCAAAAGCGTAAAGGTAAACCTTTATTAACAGCCTAAATCGCGGATGGAAAATATCTTAAAAGGATGTTTTTAAATTCAAACGTCTATGTACCTACTTAAGTTTAATTGGAACCGCACTGGAATTGAGTTGGAGCAGATTTACAGTGGATGTACCTACCTAACTGATATGCACTTACTTTACTCCACGACACGACAGACAATCTTAACATCACTGAGTTTTAGGTTTAACGACTCATTCTTAAAAGTTACTCGGAAAAACACAAACTTTAAAGCGACCAAAGGCGAGTCCGACTCACACACGACGAGGTTTTTACTACAAAGCATATTTATTAAACACCGAAATAACGAACGATAAGATTTATAGGTACTTAGGTAGATTTTTTTATTCCTCGAGATGGATTTTGCATATTTGCAAATTAAGATGGCCTTATTTACGTACGTAATTATACCTATATAAAACTTTTTATTTGTTAAGTAAATCATAGTTACTAAAAAAACTCTCACGATTTTTTCAATTTGCGCATTTAAATATTTTCCTTTTAAATACACCCACTAAAGCAAGATCAGCGTGAAAGCATTACTAATTACTTAATATTAGTCAAATATTTTTGGGATATTTCGCACTCCAACAGGTTGGGTGATAAATATTTATATCATTTTATTTGTATGTTACTTTCTATTATTCCATTAAGTTTTCCGAGAGCAAGAAATAGCGGCAGTCAAAAATCCACATCCACAAACCACAAGCGTTATTAATGAGTGAACCTAAGAGTGTTAAAAATTGATGAATGATGACGATCTAAAGTTATATCGTGGATGCGTATATTTTTAGCCGATGAATGATCCTGTGTCTTCAACCTTTAGTGCAATAGGTGGCCGTTTCTCCACCGTCATATATACAAGATTGCTCTAACCTGAATTCAATATCTCAAGAAGATCACTAATAATGGTAAATAATAAGTAAATAATAATAACCCCCTCCACTATTTCTTGGAACGTCTTAAAATTATAGAGGATAACACGAGGATCGTGTAAATTACATTATACGTAGCACAGAAATTGATAAAAAGTATGTATTTCAAGGCAATTCGTGAATTAGCAAGGCTAATAAATCTTCGCACGGCATACGACTTCGTTCAATTAACCCTCGTTGAGTAATATCGCAGTTTAGTCGTGCAAGCAATAAGTTGAGTTGTTCTTGCATGTTTATAATCAGAGGAAAGAGATGAAAATGTCATTTAATTTTACGATCACACTATTTTCATTCAAAAAATCCCGTGTTTTGTAACGAAACTTATCTTGTAACTTTTAATTCAAAAAAAATGTTATTTTGTACTAAAATCCGCACGCAAGATATGATTTTCGCGTAAAATTATTTTTCAAAATATTAATATTACAAATACATACCCTTTGCATCCATTGCCGTTCCCGTTGCCGTTTTCTGTGTCCACTTCAGGTAATGCCTTCTTTGCTGGCAAAAACTCGGCGTTTTCATTCAAAACACTGGCATTTATTGGCGCCATCACTAATTAGTCAATCAGATATTTTGTTATGATAAAAATGAGTCGAAGGGTCTACAGTGTTCGATAGCACAAGATAAAATGTGTTTCTCGGGACAGTCCGTCAGTTTTATAATGATTGGTCGGTCCGAAGCTGGTAGCAATATCTTGTTTGATTTCATTATAATTTACTCGCGTCAGTCCAGTTATCAGTGGAGGACATACGTTAAAAATACTACAATTCACATAATTTCTGTAAGTGTCGTCATTGTTTTATTGAAAATCAGTATGAGAATTTATTTTAAGTATTTATCTACAGTGTCTCTGCTTATAAGTAGTGTTGATTGTGAACCAAACTGGCTGTTTTTCGGCAGATCTTTTTAACTTTTAGATTACATGTAGGTAAGTTATCAGGGTATAATAAGAACACGTATTTTTTATTGCTTATTGCTTATCTTTTGTTTATTGCCTTTATTATTAATTTAAAATATATAAAAATTGATTTAATTAAAAAATCCAATATTTCCAACAATTCAAGCTACGCAGAAAAATCAATTTCTAACCTGAGTCAAAATTTCGAAGATTTTTTTACCCCTTTGTTTTTATAACAATGTTACACTTTTCGTAACGTTTACGTAATGTTACGGTTACGATTACGTTTTATGAATTTAATGTCATAGACGTCGTAGTAGATACAACTTGTATATTTAAGTACCTACACTACATTCTTTTGTTAAACCAGCTTGTAAGCTTAACATATTATGTAGTTTAAAAACACACGATGGTTTCCCGATTCTAGAACGTGCACTAACATTCTACTTACAACTTCACTCCCGACCTGTTTTATTGAGATCAACTCCTCGTTTAAACAATAATTTTCTCCGACAATTTACGCTTTAGTTATAAGAGCTATACATTATTATCGTTTCATTCCTTCTACGCTTGAACATATTTTATGATACTAGCTGACCCGTTAAACGTTGTTTTGCCAAAAAAATGTTAAGGGTGTACAACCCTTATCACTTAGGGGTATGAAAATTAGACAGTAGCCGATTCTCAGACCCAGGCACTAAATATGCATAAGTATAAAATTTGGTAAAAATCGGTAAAGCCGTTTCGGAGGAGTAAGGTAACTAACATTGTGACACGAGAATTTTATATAAGTAGGTATAAGATTATTTAGATGAATACATAGAGGAGAATGATAATAATAGCTTGACATACCAAACAGCCCGATCATAATGTGTTTAGGTACGCATATATTTACAACTACTACCTACTACTTACTACAACGTCCTCCTGCAAAATAAAATTATTAAGTAGACGCCCTCGCTTCGCTTTCGGAGACTTATTTGGTGCTTCGCTCCTTTTGGTGGTAGCGTGATGTTACCTATAAATAGCCTTCCTGAATAAATCGAATATTCAAAACAAAAATATTTCTTTATATCGGGCTAGTAAATCTTTAGATAAGCGCGTTCAAACGAACAAACACACAAACTCTTCCGCTTTATATTATTATTATAAAAGTATAGATATAGGTACGACGACCTCAACCTGAGAAATAATGGATACACAATTGTCCAGACAAGACCTTTGTCATGAAACGATTCGATTTTGAAAAAATATTTCGCGGTCCCCTCCCCTTCGCGTTATTTTCATATTTTTTGTTATTTTGTGTGTGCACTCCTCCTAAAGTAGGTACTTGTACATATATGAAATGAAAGTTTTTATGTGTGAAATTATTATTAAGTTAAATATTTTATGTGCTACCTACTAGGCATATAAAATGTATTGCAGAACAACATCTGCCAGGTCAGCCAGCACTTATACATATAAGTAGGTACTTAGGTATATTAAAAAAACGTTATATTAACCCAGTATATTCCGTCACATTATTTTGTTTTAGAACATTAGGTAAATGGTGAAATTAGGAAAATAATAGGTATTTGCTAGTTAGGTACTCAGGCTCTGAGGTTAGGTACTTATAATTGATAAATTATTTATTAAAAGTAACTACTGCCCTATTAACAAATAGATAAGCAATTTATTTATTCGTTTAGATTTCGATTAGCTGATCTAGTTGGTACTACTTAGTATGTAAATAGCACTGCACTAGTTTATACTTTATTCATTTAAAAAGCCGAATAGTTTGTTTTAACGGGCTAATGTCAGGAATCACTGGTTCGGTTAATCGAGGTAGATATTTAGGGTATACCCTATATTTATTATATTTAGGGTATACCCTAAAATCTACCTCGATGTCATGTGTGCGTGATGTTATTATAACATCACGCACACATGACCAATAGGAGCGGAGCAACAAGTTTTCCAAAGCAAAGCGAGGGCGTCTACTAAGTAGTACCTATCTACATAAATAATATCAGCATCGGTAACTGTTATGTAACACGCCGAATGACTTTGAATCATGAACTTGACAATCAATAGATTGTAAGTACGTTATAGGTATCTGTTTTTGTCGAACAGTAACAACAACTGCTGTAATTTAATCTATATCTTACAATAAACATAACGTTTAATAATTAAGTTAATTATGTAATTCATTCATACATATATGTACAACCAGACTGCATTTTGTGTACACGGTCTTTCTACCATTCGGTATAACACTCTCCAGTCTCAGGTCTGCTGAAAGTGATTGCACGAACCACGAACCTTTGTAGTTGTACCATCTTTACCTATTGTAAATTATTTATGCTTACCTTTATTTTTTATATTCACATGGATACATCTATGTGAACTAAGAAATAAAGGTAAGAAAAATTTTATATGTACCTACTTAAAATATAATTTACTGATTTTGGGCGGTTAAATAAATAAGTATAAGTACTTATTATAAGAATAATTAATCGTTAGACATTTTTTTAATTCCTGTTTGCAAAAACAAAAATTAAAGGCATTTTTATCAATTACCTACTTTTGGGGGCTTAGTACGAGTTTTACATGACAAACCGCGCTCGCTGCGTAACTGCGAGTTAGGTACATATCTTAAACTAGTAAACCCGCTCTCGCTTCGTTTCGGGAAAACAGTCCCTCCAAAAATCTCTATAAATTTTAACAAATTATGTTATTCCGATATCTAAGCTTTATTACTGCAAAGTTTCATGAAAATCCGTTCAGTAGTTTTTGCGTGAAAGAGTTACAAACCCACACACACACACTCACACACTTACTCACACATCCTTACAAACTTTCGCATTTATAAAATTATGTACTTAGTAGCATTAATTGTATGTGATCGAAGTGAGGCACCTAGCGGACGTAAATGGCACAGCTTCGATCCCATACAAATTTTAGGTAACTCGCAGTTACGTAGCGAGCACGCTGTCTGTCACGTAAGCACTAAGTCTGAAATTATTGTTTTCAGCTATAGCCCCGTCTTTTTAGTTTTATCTCCATACCTACTCTTAATCGAATCAGGGGGATAAGCGTGCAAAAATCAAGTGCTTTAATTTAGAATTCTATCGTTTTATCCTGAACTTTCTTAAAACTTTCACGCCCTATTTTACTTAACCTTTGCAACCTGCTTTTGCGATAAAATGTTGATGTTCTTATCCTAACGTAAACTCTATCTTTGTACCAAATACTGAAATCGGTTCATTATTTTTGGCCTTAAAGCCTACCAGACAGAAAGAGAGAGACCCTTGCGATGTACCTACTGGGCTTTTAACGGGTTGAAGCGAAACTTTTATATAATATGTGAAATATACAAAAAAAATACGTAAGTATATTTTGAATGTGTTGAGTGCAATATCAAAGAACGATAGACTTATGTATGTAGGTACCGACTTATTTTGTTTTAACCTCCTAAATGTATTCATATTAAATGTATAACTAACATGTAATTATTTATATCTATATATTCATATTATGTCTCTTTATCAGGGGCAATGCTTTTAGCATAAAACCCGCCTTTTTTCTGTAAAAGTGTGTAGGTATGGTGCAAAGGTTTTACATAAATAAATACTTAATCGTATAAAAGGTTTGTATTGTGTCCTCCACAACAGCGACTGTCACTTTTCTGGCTAAGGGCAGCACAAGTGCACAATTCAATAGCCAGGTGTCGCTAAAAGAAACCTGCCGCGGGCCGCACAGATACCGGGTCCGCATGCATTTATCACCCTTTTGGCACGGAACCCTAAAAATGACGTGGTTATTTTTCTGAAGCATTTTTACATGATTATACATCTTGAGAATATCAGCAGTCTATTGTATTCAGGAAAATTTAAATACTCCACCTACAGCCGTACTTTGTTAACGATCATATCAGTTGCTAATATACATAGGCCTATATATAGCCACATATCACACAAACTTGACTTTCTGAATATAACCCGTGATAATTGGACGTGTTTGAACCAGAAATGTGGACCCTTATCATTTTTATCTTCCTAATATTAATATTGAGAGACGCTTTCCAAAGACCATTAAATTATCCACCTGGTAAAAAATATCGGTATTGCTAATAGGGCTTACTCTCGTCAAATAACTGTATCTACCTATTAAATTTGATATATTCTAATTAGACTTCCTGATCCTAGTTAAAGACGGATTTTTATATAATTTGATTGTGAGTTCGAGTGTTTAATCGAAAATTAAACGAATTTAAATCGATTCGCCGAATAAGTCTTCTAAATAGGTTTACCTAGATGTAATTACTTTGGTGTTGTTATTAAATGTTTTATGTTGTCTTTTTCTAGGCCCCGTACAGTTTCCTGTCATTGGAAATTTAATATCAGTGTGGTGGAATTTAAAAAGGTTACGTTATCATCATAAGGTGTGGCAACTATGGTCTCAGAAGTATGGGCCGGTGGTCGGATTACGCTTGGGTTCTTTGAACGTGGTGGTAGTATCAGGAAAAGATATGATAAAGGAAGTTTCAGCAAATGAGGTGTTCAGTGGAAGACCAGATGGCTTTTTTTACACGATGAGATCTTTTGGGAAAAAAATTGGTAAGTTAATTCAGTTAATTGTGTTTTGAATATTATCTGTTTACGAAATCTTCCGCCGGCCTTTTGTAATAATATTTTGACTTATGTATTTATAGACTAGTCTTATGTTATATCATTGTATAAACAATTCATGCAAGCTTTTCTCTTCTTTCTTTCGCGGCCGACAAAGCGCCGATAATATACCTATTCAGTATTACTGATGTCCATAGGCGACTGTGACCACTTCACATCAATTGGCATTGGCTCGTATATTACTTTGTCAGCTATTACTACAATAAATACCTACATACCTATGAACAAACCCATTGAAGTACGGAGGTAGAGGGGGGAGGAAGCTTCTCTCTCCTGGATCTCGAATGACGGACCTACAGTTGCATTTGTTCAAAATAAAATTTGCCTCGGAAATCCGATTAGGATCGGGAATCCTGAACCTTTGAACACCCCTGAATCGAGAGCTGTGGGCTGTGGCCTATGAACAAAGTAACTATTCTATTTGTAATAATTTCAGGAGTAGTATTCTCGGATGGTCCCTTTTGGAATAAAACTCGCCGTACCGTTCTCCAGTGCTTGAAACACTTCGGCTACGGCAGTAAAACTATGGAGAACTATATTAGTGAGGAATGTAGAGCTCTTGTTGAACTACGCATGTTAGATGCTGGCAAACCTATTCGTGCCAACCACATGTTTGATATTTCCGTCGTCAATATTCTGTGGCAATTAATAGCTGGCAAAAGGTAATAGAAAATTATTTATTTATTTATTTAACTGTAATTTACGTGCTTAACATTAATTACACCTAATGACCACAAATCTGTTGTGGGAAATTAAGAAATCTCAAATGGAAAAAACTCTATATCTGTAGGTAATTCCCTACAAATCCCTACCTATTAGTAAATGGATTTATTTATCGATTATCAAAGTTGCCTAGGATATGTGAAAGTAACCACATTAAAAACACAATGTTTAACTAATTATAATCCTTACTTCCTTATCCTTACTAATATTATGAATGTGAAAGTGTGTTTGTTTGTTTGTTTGTTCGTAACTCTTTCACGTCGCAACATGGCTATTATATGGTATGGTTTATGTGTGTGGGTATAGTTAGGAGGGTGGCGAGTGACGTATGGAAAAACATCTCATTCCCATGGGAAGATCGATGTTTTGTTAGTTGCTAGATATTTATTTCCGGAGTTGTTAATAGATGGCGTTAGTAAAATTCATTTGCAAGTTTTGAATCACGCTATCAAATACTACATGTAATTTACTTAAGTCATAGGCAAATGTTACAGGCTACTTTTTAGCAGAGATTCCTACGGGAGCGGGACCTATGCGGCTGTTACCTACGGGTACCGAAGCGAAGCGCGGGCGGTTCTCTAGTTGTAAATAAACCTCTCGTGAAATGTTAAGACAAAAAATCTCGATGATTTGAATATGTTAGGTGCTGTCGTTATGAAGAGCTTAATTTTTTACATCCTTTCATATGGTAAGTATTAGTGTCAATCTGCTTATTCTGACATAGTGAAGAAGTTGTTCACACTCTCTAAAAACACTTCTAGCTTCGAATTTAAAAGCACGTAATGACATTTGGTATTAATTAATTTATTTAATGACCATTAAACTTAATTTAAAACTTAAGTAAATCTATTAATCACATCGCCACTGTATTTAATGCCTCTCGCCCTTTTCCAATTAAACTTCGAAAAATGCACTCAACACGCCAGATAACACGCAGGGCCGAATATTGGTAAGCAGTTTGCGTAAATTACTGTAAAATATCTTCGCATTTCAAGATGTTTGTGTAGATAAGTTTAATTTGTGTACGTTAGCACTTTCTACTTACGGGTGAAAGTCTGAAATTGAATCACATGAACCGTGAATCTGCTTACACCCGACTTGAAGCTGAGCCATTAAAATTATCGTCGGAGCCATGTCAACTCTAATCTGTTTAAAGTTTTAAGCAGCGACGCACAATAAATAAGCTCAGGCTCTTTGAAGAGGCCGCCTTGATTCATTTAAGGCACTCCACTCATTTGGGGAGCCAATTAAGAGCGAAAAGTATCGCGCACGTTGAAACGCAATATTAGGGGTTCATCAAAATTGTTCTTACGCATTGTTAGTTTTTCACAAACCGTGATATCGTGCTCGTTATGTGTACATTCCATTATTTCCAGCTCATTGAATATCGTGCTTGAAATAGCTTTTAAATTTGATGTATTTATAATATGTAAAAATATCTACATAACGACCTCTGGGATAGTCACGTACCTACGTGAATATTATTTGTAAATACAGAAATTAAAGAAACGTTTTTATAGTATGCCTAATTGCAGTCCTCCTTCAAAGTTTGAGTGATCTTACGAGTGGTATTGCAGCTCAATATAAATAAATCCTTGATAATCAGACTAGCTGGCGACATTCAAGAGATGACTGCTCAAAGCTCCGTGTGAAGTGACAGCTGATTCGATCCGACACGGTTGCATTATACTCTATCTTGTTGTGTGTCGTATACCAATACACGTAAGATTGAAAATCGTACGAAGCGCATAATAGCTATCTCGAAATAATAACTGGTCTCATCTCCGCAGGATCTTTAGTGCGTGATCCGTGAGAATTAATGCAAAGTGTAATGACCCGGTTCTCGATGACGTCGGAAAAGCCTACAAAGCTTCTTTATCGTAGGTGACCCGAAATTACCTACTGTCTGATAAATAAATGTGTATTGGTTGATTTCATACCACTAACTTAGAGGCTTTGGGCAAAACGTTCCACTCGGAAAACGTCCCATGGGACGTTTCACCCACGTCAATTTTTGACTTGGTCGATTGGTCCCAGAAATTCAAGACGAATTTGGACGGTGTAATATTGTATATGTTTTATTTACGAACCAATGGAAATAACACAAACATTAACCGCATCCAAATTTGCTTAGACGTTTGAGGGAACTGTGGCAACAAAATGCACCGATTGACAATATGTAAAAATATATATTTTTGGTAGGTATCCTCATATTTAAGGAATTAACTGTGTTTTAAATATTTACAACAACATAATTTCTCAAATATATTCTATCAAGTAAACAATTATGAATTATATGTATATTGTTTTTATTCGTGTATCATCTATAAATCATATAACGTGCACGTGACGTCCCGGAAATATTATAGTCGGTTCCATAGAGATAGGAATATACTTACATAGATAGAGACGCCCTAATCCTCAACCTCATATATGAAATTAGCTGGTTGTCGTGTAGCCATAGCCGGCCATTTTTATTATAAATGTCATTGTCATCTCGTGTCAAACCAAAACTAAATAAACTGAAACTAGTGAAATATATTAAAATAGGCATTGATTCGTGGTGTTGTGGTGTTTTTTAGGTAAAATAAACATTAAAACTCAATGAAGTGTTGTATATGTACATCAATGCGGAGCCAATTAACTTTACACAAGTTAGTATCTGTTTTGGTTATTTTTTGAATATCTGAATGATATTGATATACATATGTTTTTGCTGCATGCAGATCTGTGCGAGGGTTACGTAGGCCTGTTAATGTTTTGTTGGGTTTTTCATCATTATTTTATATATTTGAGTAGCCTGTTTGTTTTGGTTTGTTTACATTTCAATGACACTTAGGGTCGAAAGTGTTAAAATATCGATATTCGATATATCGATATTTTAAAATGACGCTAAAGAAAGTTGAAATAATTGTTTTTATTTACTAGATTTCCTTCGAATAAATCATTAAAAAAGAAGTGGCTAGACATTGCTCATGTGTATGAAAACAACTGTTTTTGTGTGCCTATATATATTATTGTTACATATGTTTATAGTATACTCATTATATATGTATATCGGAGACACTCGTCAGGATGGTGGTATAATGCTCCGATTATTAGGTTGTAAGGTGAAAATAAAACACAGTGGGCGTTCAATACGTTTCTTCATGATTTAAATTGGGTTTCAGGTTACACAGCTTAACTTAATTTGATTAAAGCTTTTAGGTTATGTTAAAACGTGGTACAACTGAAATACACTTAGAGAAACGTTATGCCGTCGGGCATAGGTACGACGCAGTATAGGATTTTATTACAAAGTACAC
>DWJQ01001038.1:0-11935 GCA_018248915.1 Hesperia meskei straton
ATTATTATGACGGTAGGAATGGTACTGAGTACCTTGGCGGGCGGTGGTACTACCCCGGGCGAACTCTAGGCTCTAACACCTAGCTCTCTCTCTCTCTCTTTTCTATGTGCACTTCTTTGATGATGACACTAACACCAGTACAACATAGAAAACGAAAACGTCAACGTACATTTAACTATGTGCCAATTTAATATTTTTAATGTTAATCAGAGAGTATACGCAAGATTACCTTTTTGACGTTTTTATCTACCTAAAACATTCCAAAAGGTATGATACATCCTGTTCCACCAAAACATAAATACGATATTTGGGTTTCACTGAAATTTGTTTTTTCTTAGTCGGAATAGTGTAGTCGGAATAAATAAACATTATGCTTGAGACGCCGGAAAATTAATCTGAGTTCGCAACTGACTCTTTCGGTTCGCGACAAACTTGCGGCTCACTTAGCCGGCGACGAAAACTTTGCTTACTGTGAACGAAGTCTAGTAACACCAAACATAGTAGCGTTTTCGGCTAAGAAAAAAATGAGAGAAAAAATAATAAAATATTGGCCGTCAACTTCTCAGCTGCAACCATAGATTTATAAACGTCAGTGTATGCTACATCTATGGCTGCAACATGACAAGTAACCAGCTGGGTGTCAGTTGTGGGGTCTACCGTCATAAGTGCTTTTCGTATTAAGCACCCGTCCACTGCCGCCAATGTCAATCTGTCACCGACCCAGAACAAGACTCAAATACTTAGGTCTTGGATTAGCTGGTTTGCAGAGGGTGTTATTAGCTAGTTAGTTTGTTACTGAGTGCTAAAGTGGGGTAGAGAGACAGTAAACCCGTTAACTCAATCCTACTAATATTATAAATGCGATAGTTTGTAAGGATGTGTGTGCGTGTGTGTGTGTGTGTGTGTGGGTTTGTTACAGTTTCACGCAAAAACTACTGAACGGAATTTCATGAAACTTTGCATTAATATAGCTTAGACATCGAAATAACATAATTTGTTAAATTTATAGAGATTTTTGAAGGGACTGGTTTAGGAATGAAATAGCGTGTAAGAATTATTTTCCACACGATGATCAGGATCACGATCACGATGATGAAGATTTTCCACACGACGATCAGTCGTGTCTACATTTAGAAAAATTAAAATATTGCTCCATCTGTTACATAAAAAAAAATAAGAAATTATTTTGATTTATAAAATTTAAGTTGATAGTTTCTAACAAAATTATTTAGTTATTATAATGAGTCTATTAAGGTACTGTTAGATTACCTGAGCTCTATAAGAAAATAAACTATAAGGGTCCTTGTGTGCATCCAATGTAGGTCCTAGTCCTAGACCTAGGAAGTCCCAAAAAAACAGGATTCCATTAAACAATTTATTTCATACGATATACTTTCTAGTATTCATCATAAGATTTCAAAATTAGATACAACAATACATCACCTATAATAACAATATCATTATAATTATAACAATATACACCCACAACTAATTATTGGACGGATAACCTGAGGGCTTCATATATATACACATAACTTGTGAGCTACTTAAAATGTTAATATATTTTAATATACTATATAAACTACTTATTCGACATAATACATTGTGATTTATTTGCTTATTTAACGTATTAAGTCCGTTTGCCGCATCAAGTAACTTACATGTGTTATAAAATCTTACAGTTAAAATATTAGAAAATAAACGAATATGTAAATAATATACCTAAATATTACGGTATTATTGCTTAGTGTAATTTATTCATACTTGTGTCGTGATTAATTAAAAAATCGTGTTTTAAACACAAAAATGCCTTAAATAGTAAGTATAATATAAATACCTAATAATAATAAAGTAACTTAAAAATTGAAATTGAGTTAGTACTCATATTGTATAGTTACAATATTTCAATATTTCAGTTGCCAGATGTAGTCGTACTTCGACAATAAAAAGTTGTACCCATAAGCCGTGTTCGTGGATTAAAAACACTCAGATATTCTGATACATTAAGAGCACTATGAAATATTAAATTACACTCAACAAGTTCACTCGACAGTAAGATGTAAGTCTCCAAAAGTAGACTTAGTTCACTTCTTGCTGTGGTTACTCAACACTACTGAACTACAGACCAGTAGATAACACGAAGTGAACTAAACAAAACTAATATAGGTCCATAGAAAATTTAGGTACAAAAGTATTTTGAATTGTATAAGTCTATAGACATAATTATGAGCAATTATTAAAGATAGGTATCGGTTGATATATCTAACTTTTAAATGCATAACACCCTTGCGCTTTTGACTTTTGTAATACTAAAATAGTATGGTTTTAAAAAATGCATGCATATTATATGCCTCAACCATTTCACAAATAAATAACTCTACCATGCTGATTTAACAAAATCATAAAATTCATGCCTCCTAGATGAATTAAGTAAATCTTCAAATTCAAATTAAATCGCAATAACTAAGAGTACTAAACTTAATGTCTCCACAATAATATTATGAGTAAATGAAATCCATAGATAAGTTTTAAATTTTTACCCTTAACTTAAGAAAAAGCTTATAGGTACATGATGGTACTTTAGTACATAGTATCTCAATTTATACATGTTCGAAAATGTTCAAGACGCATTAACAAATTACATTTTTTACATAACTACCTGACTTTCAACCTGTCTTATTCAGTATAAGGTTATTCCAAGTTTTTCCAATTATTTCTAAATGACAAGTGAGTCTCTAAAGTTAAAGTTAAGAAAGAAAAAAAAATTTACTCGGAGTAACTTTACAAGAATAATAATTATTATTTTATAATACCAACAATAATAAGACAGTATAAGTTTATAAACAAGTAACAAAGACAAATTTTCATATCGGAATTCCTTTTCAAGAATTGGTAATTTCAACATATGTAGCTTTTTCCCTTATCTGTGAATATTTTAAATGCTACGTTCATCATAAAAATGTCTACCGCGAAAATTCTAGGTACTTAATATTATTGCAGATTTCTGTATATTTGTAACATACATTTCCTACAATAGATATAACTAAAATATTTACTACGTATGGAATGTTTCGTATGGATTTACTTTTAACTATGCTTGCCTATGTCTTATCTAAGTATTAATTCTACGTACACACTAAAATTGTGTTCTGGTAAAAATATCTAAATTTAAAGTTACCTAAAATAAACATTTCATAGAGATATAATAAACGTACTTATGTACCTATATCACCATAAAGTTAAGTCAAATGTTGTTTCTGTCGCACTTTTGTCTCATTTGTCTGATGTTTATATATTTTTTTCTCAAACACAAGGTAAAATTGTTGAAAGTTAAGAACCTAACACTGAACATTTTACAGATGAATAATTTTATTACATAATAGTATTGCGTTTTAATAAAAATGCTGTGGAAAAATATCCACACGTTAGGTAATACAGAGTTGAAATGACATTATGTTTTATTATTGACAGCAATGATGTTGCAAATTTTACACCACCTATATTAGAATACTATTGCAGATTGCAAATAACCCCAACCATTATTCTATCGTACTTAAACGAATTTGACAATCATTAACAAATACAATTAACAAGACACTATGTCATTCGACTAAGCTCTATAGCAATTACTGTATAAAATAAATAAAAAAATACCCATTCATACACAAAGAAAACTTTATATCGCGGTCGTAGGGTATTAAAAGGATAAGCAAATAGACATTCTACAAGCAATCAAGACCCGTGAATAAATTGTTTCGGTTACCCATAAAATATGAACTTCTTATACTGATTTGTACCTTTGAACACACTTTCAATATGGCTCGGAACTGAAAAACATGACTTCTTTTTAATTGAACCTCTTCAGACAGAATTCACGCTGGCAAGCTATTTAAATCCTTTGCGGTACGCGTAACGTACCGATGACAAAAGCAAAGGGGCCATCGGCATTGGAGTTTTATGATTAAATCTATATCTATCTATCTTTATACATATATAATTAAAATGAAACTAATCGCTGTCTGTACGTGGCAAATACTTATGTGCAAAAAACTATCATGGGGGGCCTACGCAAGAGAACCCAAAACAATGTTTTTAATTTTGTCTGTATATCTGTATGTCTGTGTGTTTGTGCACGCTAATCGCAGAAACGGCTGAACGGATTTTTATGGGACTTTCTCTGTGAGATAGATGAGGTTGTGGAACAACATATAGGCTACTTTTTATCCAGGAGTTCCCACGAGATCGGGCTTGATGCGGGAAAAACTCATATGCACGAACGAAGTCGCGGGCACAACTAGTTATAACAATATTGGATTCATTTATGCAATTAAATAACAATTCAGAAGGTTTTTAATATAAAAATGTGGTACATGTGCAGGGACCCTACTCTGCTAATTTATAAATGCTTGAATTGCAGCTCGATCATTAGTTTGACACACTTTTGACACATTCCTCATACAATGTGTGTCAAACTATTCAAACGAGACTCAAGTACTAAAGCAGGTTCGGAGCTCAGGACGCCAAATCAAAGCTTTAATATTAAGTAGGTAATTCTATTTCAAAATATCCGCATAATGTAATGTTGACAACGAATTTATTTGTTTCCAACACAAAGCCATACCGCCCTGCCCTTATTTGAATGTTCATTATATGCGCCTTGATCGCAATGTTTATCAAACTATAAAATGCTCTGCAAACAACAATTGATACTGTTTTCCGACTCATATTGTTTTAACACAGTTACATTGATGCTACTCACAATGCAATTAACACTGCTAGTTATTTATTATGTAATCAAAGTTTCAATACATTTTAGAGAAAATACAGAGAGACTGCGGAATCTAATTGGGTTCTGATTTTACCATAGGTACGCAAATCTATAACGGATTAAATCAATTACATAACTGTAAAACTTTTGAAGTTCATATTCTTAACATGGTAAGTAACAGTTATCACACTGAGTTTTCAAGTTTTACCTAACGCAGTGATATTGTAAATCGAATATATTTACCCATGTATCTAGCTAAATACATTTTAGTAAATAGGTACAATGCGGTTGAATAGGCGTAACTACATGTGTGGATGTGCATAGATTTACTGAAGCATAATATTGTTTACTTCCATTTCCCTGACCGCTTGGCTTACAACATATGCCTCTGGTCCTCAAATCAACATAAATAGTGATACTAATGTACATATAGTTTGAGATGTTTCCGACATAGTAATTTCCTCCTCTTTGATGTGTAATACTAACGCGTAGACGTCCAACAGATGACAAGCTAATCAGTACATATGTACACACCTACCTAATGCAGAACCAAATGTATTGTACAACTATACAGGTGTAGGGGCATTCGATTCGACATTCGATCAATATGAAAGACGAAATTGACGTTGCGTTAGATTGTAATTCACAGACGATCCGTTTGCATGTTAACCAATTAACGTGTTGACATGTTGCTTCAAAATGGACGAATTTTGATTACGTCGAATTAAATTGATTCCCGAATTAAAGTTGATCACACTAGAATTCTATTTTTCTAACTAGTTTTCACTTAAACACCTCATATGAATTGTGAATCTTTTACTTCTGGAAGAATAAATAGCTACTACAAATATATACTATTTTTCCTTAAAATAGGTAAATCTACTGAACTTTATAGATCTTATATCTATGTATATAATATATCTAGATTCTACTTGTGATATTGAGTGAATTTAAAACTAAAATATATAATTAAAACGTCTTACTGCTAGTAGTCAGTTAGATACTTAAAAATTGATTAAAATGTGAAAGTACTTTCAATGACTGAAATATGGACGAATGAAAAATGTAAGCATCTATTACAATGCAAATATTACATATAAAATACAATGTATATATTAATATACGTGACCACTTTGTTTATACTTTTTATTTTGTCATTAAATACCTAGAACAAATTAATACAATTAGTTTGTAATTATTAATATAAGTTGCATGTCACGGCAGTGAATAAAAGTTTTTTCTCCTGAGTTAATACTGAATTGGAATCCTGTGAAGTATTACAATAAATAAATACCTATGTATAAGTACCAACTAAAAGTTGACGAATTATTTTCCACATGCTAAGTTTCTCCGTGTTGTCAACAAATCAATATTTTACCAGATCAGGAATCGAATCCAGAACCGCTCGCCTTGTAGGCGGGATCACTACCCAACTATGCTACGTGGTTACAACGGCACGAGATTTTTTTCACCTAAGGATTTTCCAACATTTTCCAAAAACCATAATTACAAACAAATCATAAAACTCTCTTCTATACTCTTATATTAATCATTAGAATAACAATTATAAAACACAGATCAGGTTACCTAATTTCATAAAAATACTTAACGCACTACTTATTATGTAAAGCCAAAATATGAAAAGAGAATTCTATGATTACGAAAAATTTGAGCTGTCTAAAAGCTATGTATTGCGCCCATGCTATAGGTTCAATAGTAAAAAGCAGTGCGTATTTGTACTAACGTTGAAACAAATATTACAAGCAAAAAATAAAAGAGCTACCTCAGCCAAGCTGAAAAATTTATTCTAACTCGAGTGAAACTTGACAACATACAAACTACATAGTGCTAGTTGAAATAACCATACCTACGAGTAGAAGTGACACTCATAGTGTTAGCACACTTCAAAATCTTGGAATAGTTTATTCTCCTCGTCTTGTTTACTTTTCTTGATTGTGTATATCGGTTTTAGTAAAAAGAGATTAATATTGTGTATCATACTGAAAAAGGGTTATGAAGCATTAATTTGAAACTTTGAAAGCTTACCTTTGTACTTAACGCAAAATGTCAATTATGAACATGCTGTATACAATTTTCACTTTTAAAGAAAAAGCTTCTTATTTATATCTCATATGAATTCGCGTTTCCAGTATTCGAGGGTTAAACAGTGTGTTTGTCAGAAAATACATATCTTCAAAATTCAGAGATGAATATAACCTTTGTGGCAAACAAACGCCGGGACTACTAGGGAAAATATAAAGTTTTTAACATAGGTATATATAAAGGTACATTTAAGTTAAACACCGGTTGTATTTACTCTTACAATACAGAAGAAGGCAATTACTAACCAAAGGGCAAATTCACAAATAAGTGGCACTTCTCAATTCTACTTCGTTTTACATTTTTATAAAATTTCACATACCTACCTACTACGACATGAGATAGTAATGTTAAAATAACAAATATGTGAAATTTTACAAAAATACATTTTTTGTATATAATTAAAGTGGACGGATTGAAATTATTTAAAATAATAATTAATAATAAAAAAATACTTATTTTTCCAATATTTTAAGTACTTTGCTTTATAAAATCTTAACATTCTTTACTTTAATGTCGTTGGATCTTCATACTATTTATCACTATATTTCTTATATTTCGACAACGAAAATTCAAAATTTAATTTTTATTTAATTTTTATTGAGTCTCTTTATTTTTTGCCAATCATATTGACTTCCCGTCTAGACTCCGTAGATATAAATGGATGAGGTAAACCAAAAAGTGTTTGATCGAACATGCAAGTTTTTTACTTGAAATATTAAACAGTTTTTAATTCGCGTTTACGCATTTAGAAGATTTTACGAATATCTCTATTCGCTACACCATAGCTCATAGAATCATTTGAATCCTTTACAATCATTGCCCTTTAAACTCTTATTAAAAAGTATCTCCAACTATAACCTTAATGTAGTTTATATACCCTAACACTAATATTACAATACGGTGTAAGTATTTTTATTGTACGAATTATAACAGCTTCCAGCTTCAACGAAAAATAATAAGTGCATACGAACAATTATTCAAATTTAAGTGTCTACCTAGTTTCTTTTCTGTCTTATTATGATAATACTTCATTGAACAAAACTATTTCCTAAAGTCCTTTTCGTTCCGGTGCTTTGTTATAATTTGTATTGAATAGAGACTAAAAGCTTTCCAATTAAAGCATTTCGTTAGCGGAATCTGTATTCAGGCCCACTATAAGTCACTTAAATCAAATTTATATATACCTAATGCTTTTTATGCTTTTCGTCACAATTCATTTTCAATGTGATGATATTTATAAAGCAGTTCTTGTGATATGTTCATCAATATTTATAAGGTTGTAAAATAGGTTGTCATAGTTCTTAGTAATACTGTAAATTTTTAATAGTTAATCGACATGGCTGATCTTTATATTATAAAACTCAATTCAAATTAACTATATAAACCAATACAGCAAATATAAACTTAATTGCAGATGTGATACTTGTGAACATTATAAATGCGATAAAATATTCATAACATTGAATTATAGTGACATTAAATCAAATCTGTAGAAATATCTTTGTGATGAAACAAGTGATTGATTAGGAGTTCAGTCTAAGCTAAACTTATAAACTAATCTGCAATCTCAGACTAATAAACCATAGACGGCGTGCCGTGAACAAAAGCGTGAAGCCGGCAAAAAGTACGCCTCGTCTTGTAATACACACGGCGGCACTCACATCAAAACGACTTTTATGCTCTAAATAAAAAAAAAATGAGTGAAGCTCTGTGTTCCAAAAAAAAGTTTAAATTTGTTCTAGTTCAAATTGTCAACATAGGGCATTCTATTGGTTCCGATGTGTGTTTTAGGCGCACTTGCCGGCTTCACGCTTTTGTTCACGGCACGCCGTCTATACATACTTAGTTTGTTGGTCTGAGTGTGCAACAATGATTTAAAGTTAACATAACGGAAATCATTAAAATACGTTATCATTTTTGTGATAATGCGCTCTCGAAACATATTAAGTATTACGTGCGGCGGAATGTTAACAGTTTCATGTTAATTACGAACAATTAAACGCACGGAATAAATAATTTAGGTTTTGTTTAAATAATTAGAACAACGTGTTCAAGCGATGCCGGAACAAATGTACTGGCCGCGCCCATCCTTTAATATAATACGTTCATATTGGAAACTATTTTAATGAATTTAAATACATAATCATTTGTTATTACAATATTGTAAAACTGGCTGTAATTATTTACCAATAATGTTCAGTCCGCATGGTTAGTGTGCGGTAACCTTACAGTTACAGTGTGCTAAAGCTAAAGTCCCACCGTCGGCGAGTAGCGAGTGTCGACGACGACAAATGGCGACTGGCTGTTTTTTCGCTCAAGAAATGTACGGAGATTATGTCCTTACTTGTATACTGACAAACAGATGCATATGCAAGCGAGTACTCGCCGGCGGTGTGAACAGTCAGTGCGTAAAAACAGCGATAGGCATGACGCTATATTTAGCTAGGTCTTTAATAACCAAATTTCATATTTCTTGAGTTATAACATTTTGTATCAACTTTACCGTAAATTCATATTATGGTGCGTACAGACTATGTAACAAAACATGTTATAAAACATAGTTAAATAACATGTTTTACAAATGTGGACGCTATGTGTTACAAAAACAAGTTATACAACATGTTATTAGTTTGTGCAACAATATTATATAACTTTTGCGCACGAGTTACCTACTTGTGCCTTGTTATAAAACACTGTTATATAACAATGTTGTTTTAATGTGTACGGTCTTGTAACATGTTTCATTGTTAGACAACAATGTTAGCTAGTGTGGACGTGTTATAAAACAGAAGTTATATAACATGTTACATAATCTGTACGCACCCTTATAATAAGTATAAGTAGATAAGTAGAAAATAAAGTGACAGCTGAATAGGTAAAGTTACAGCTGATTTTACGAATATTTTAACTGTAACGGGTACTCACGATATTTATTATTTGTACCAATATTTGGAACCTACTGCATGGATGGAAATATACCTACTTAAAATGTATATTTAATGTTAAAGTTAATAAAAGTTTAAAATTTTATTAAATATATACCTATTATGAAACGTAGTCCGCTGTGGGCAGTGTGTGGCTTTTCCTACCTGCTAGGTACCTAAGTAAAGCACCTATAATTAGGTATTAATTGTAATTCATTAATTAATTTAATTAATTATAGGTCCCTAATATAATTATAAATTTTTTCGCGCAGGTTTCAATCTTGCATATTAAATTAAATCTTAATACGTAATTGTTACAACGTATGTAGGTACTCTTCAATAACAATATATAAATGTAGCAAAATGTTACAATACCGGAAGGTTTAATTTGCACTAACATCCGTTTTTGTTGTAACTATCACTATGTCTACTCGGCTATATATTAACATATCGATATAATATTTGTTTCGTTCCGTAAATTTAACATTACACGGTATGATCACGTTAAACTTTAAAAAATAACAATAACATATGTACACCGCTAATCCAGCTATAAAACTACCTGTCTCACGTCAACAACCTATCGTAATATTCGTAATCGTAAGTTCGTGTTCGAATTTCAAAAATTTTTGCCGCTGAAGTTGAATGAATGAATGAAATCTTCGTTTATAACAATAATAATAATTTCTTTATTCAGGCTACAATGACCCAATAAATTAATATAAAATCTTTCGGTACAATAAAAAATTAATTAACTAAACTATTCAGTTGATCCTAAATTCGTGAAAAATTCAAAATAAAATAAAAACAATAACTAAGTACAATTCATTTCAACCTAAAATTACTAGTTACATAAAACATAATTTAAGTAATTAAAATAATAAGTATGAACAATGTCGGATATTAAAAATAATGTCAAATGATAAATGATAATTTATTTGCATAAATGCGGTTACAGAGTGGTCTTAATTCATATTAAATAGTGTCGCTCACATTTGCCGTCTATAGAGGCATGCAAATTGTTTACAATATTAATTGCTTGAAATTGTTAGGAACCTAACAATAAAATTGATTATTCTCTATGAATAAGTAATACGATAATCTGTACTGTCTTAGTTATAATAATATTCTGTATCTGTTATGTCAAATGTTTCTTGTACTTCCGTTTCCTCTCTCTATCCAGCGCTCCTCCGATGTGTATGCTGCTGTCTGTCCCGTGGTAAATTACAATATTCACTAGAAGATTACTGAAGTTTCATTAATCACCAGCCTACCTACTGCCGAAAATGGTCCTTCGAACTACTATCGAGTAAGGCCACACAAAACAGGTCAGTAATTCATCGCACGAAGCGAGCGGAGCGCCATTTTGTTGCAAGTTGCAACACTTGGTTTCGGGTTCTTCGCGTGCGGCGTTGCTGCGGTTGGCACTGCTCAATTTCGGCCAATCGCAGCGCGATCTGAGGCGTCGCCTGCGCAACTCGGCCAATCAACGCGCAACAATACTTCGAAGTTCGAAGCGTCGGTCGCACAACGCAGAACAGCGAGCAAGACGACGAGGAGGACACAAGTTACACGAGAGCGCAATTTTAAATAATATTCATGAATTCACGGATTGCGAGTTAATATTAATAGTGCTTCAATCGTTCTGCTATAACGTGCCTAAGAATTCAGATAGCGGGAGACGTCTATAACTTATTGCGTCGTATTTCGTCGTTGTGGCGAGGCACTGAACAAAATGGCTACGAGTTCGTCGCCGCAAATTAGCAAGGCGGAGCATGGAAAGGCAAGTCATATTAAGGCATCCCTCGCAAGACTGGTAAACACTACGCGGAATTCAGATGCGTTGGCGCAGTTATCGAAACAGGCTTTGCTGGTGAAAACCGAGCGTCTGACGACACTTTTCGCTAGACTCGAAGAGATTTCGAGGAGTACGAGTCGAGGTACGAAGAGGCCTTAATAAAACTTCGCGAGGCCATCGCTGAAAAAGATTCCAGTTCTACGGCCATTGCGACTGCGACTGCGACCAAGACCACTGCCACTAAATTGCCTAACATAGATATACATATGTTCAGTGGTAAGTTCCAAGAGTACAAAACATTCATTGCCTTGTTTACCTCGCTGATTCACAATGACTCTTCAC
>DWJQ01001039.1:0-11928 GCA_018248915.1 Hesperia meskei straton
GTGTGTTGTCCAAGGCACCCACGACACAGGGAATCCTAGTGTGGGGCTTTGAGTGTGAAGCGTTATTTATTTATTATCTTCCTCCCTAGCTTCATGCTTTTCATCTCTCTTCCTGTTTCTGTATATTCATGTCCTGTCTCTGCGTATTATTGGTAGTAATGTTTGTATGTTATTTTATAATTGTTTTTACTGAATTTTCCGTTTTGTGTACTACTTCCTCTTACTTTTGTGCTGTTCCTATCTGTAACACCGGGTTGCCTGGAAGAAATCGCTTTAAAGCGATAAGGCCGCCCATTGTTTTACACTCCTTGATTGAGCTTATGTATGTAATATTTTTATGATGTGAAACAATAAAGTGTTAATAATAAATAATAAATAATTTTTCAATGGAATTAAAGTAGCATGCAGCACCACCCATCCGCTATCGTCCATCTCAACTGTGACCGACCTAAACAAGACGTATAAGGACAAAGTTCATTAGTCCAATTAGGTGATCATATGAGCATATTTATTTAAATTAATTTTTTATAAGTTCGAGGATTTGGACAAGGTCCTGTTTATTTTTGTTATATATTACCATTACAAAAAAAATACAATAAAAGCAAGATTTTGTATTAACAACCTATTACATAATTATTGATAAATAATGGGATGAGTTTGGGGAACTTAACCCCTTTATTATCCTTAAAATTACAAAGGCATTTATTTATTTTACAAATGTATACACAAAATATTTATTACTACCCATTTTCACAGATCCTCTGTACTAATTTACCTTTAGTTTGCGATTTTTTTTATAATAACAAATGAAATACTCAATTTAAATAAATGATTTCCGTAATCGGATCTGAAACCACGACAACACTATTCAGAACAGAACGGAATATGCATTCATGTCGTAGCTATTTGTTAAAATACGTGTAAATAATATGTTCTGAAACAGAGAAGAGGTAATATTCAAAGAGTAGGAACATTGCCTGTACTATTATCATCGTTTTAAAGTTCTATTATGTTATACTACCTGTTACCCGCGGCTTGGCCCGCGAGGAAGTGATTTTGGCCGATTTTCATACAAATTTACATCACTAAGTTCCCTTAGTACCCCCTAGGGGATGAATATGACGAAATCCGTTCTTAGCTGACCTCTACTAGCTAGGTTTAAAGTATCTCTCTGCCAAAAGTGTTTACGATAACCGGTTTTCGAAATTTCAACATGAGAAACCTTTCACTTTTATGTGTTTATATCCGTCGAGGTCCGAGCTTGGCTCGATATTTGTTTAATTCTAAAATAGTCAACCCCAGTATACGTTTCCTTAGTAACGAAAATTGCACCGTTATCATTTTAATTCTTTATTAGTTGTCATTCCTATAGTACAATTTTTGTATTTTTTCACATCGAAAACGATATTTTCTACAAATGAAACCTAGCTAGATCGGTTTTTCGTCCCCAAAACCCATTTCATGAAAATCGTTGGAGCCGTTTCCGTGATTCGCATTAAATATACACATTATAAAACTCTTGCGTTACTGAGTGACTGACTGTCAGACAACACACAACCGAAACTACTGGACGGAAGAAGCTGAAAGGAGAACAACAGATTTGGGCCTGGAGCGAACAGCTTGTTCAATATCCTCAAATAATCTTGCATATTTAATACATCCATTTCATATTTAACTAAGTAGATACTAATATGTGTGCGCGGTGCGTAAGACAACTATATTATTTCATTATTCCCATCATTTTCCGCAAAAAGGGAATATGCACAATGTGGTAACATGTTCATATTCCAGGCCCAAGATCCTTAAGAAAGTTGCTGGTCTCCTTTGGCATGTATGTTCTATGGGGAGTGTAGGGGAGCACTAAGAGAGGATTTTTGCGAATTCCACCCCGAAGGAGGTGAAAACTTTTATATGAAAATGACCCGGAAATTTGGATTTTGGTTGTATACTGCAAATTAATGACATGCGTGTATCAGATTTTTTTGAAAATTGTCCCTCAACCCCTTCAAAAGTGGGTGAAATATTGTATGGGACTTAATTTTCATGATAGAAAGCTGAAAATTTGTTGTACGTTACTTTGTTGTAAATAAAAAATAAACTATTCAAACTTTTTTGCGAAAGTGCCCTCTAATCCCTAAAAATAAGGGGTGAAAATTTGTATGGTATTTTCGATAGTTTCCAAGTTAGGGACTTGAAAATTAATGTCCTATCTCTTTGTTAAGAATAAAAAATATGTGCTTCAGTATTTTTTCAAAATCACCCCTAAACTTTAAAATATATGGGGTTAAAATTAAATAGAGATTTAGTACTCCGCATGATGATTGAAGTAATACGGGACAGGAAATTTGATTGGGGCATTTCCACGGGATCGTAAAATGCAAATTCATAAAAAATGTCTTGCAAGCTAAGAGCGAGTCGGATTTTCTTATGAAGGGGAAGCAGCAAATATTAAACAACGAGTACAAGACCTATTTTGTTAAAAATAATTTATGCTATAGAAATTAAATTAAAGTAGTTATAAGATTTCAGGCTGAAAAAAATCGTATTTGTAAAATAAGTCCAAAGAAAAAGCGTTGTCGAGTTCAGTAAAAATGCGTGATATAACCAAATTCTACGCGAGCAAAGCCCCGGCGGAAAGCAGGTATATATACGAGTACATGCTACAAGAATTGCTCGTTTAAAGATATTAGATATGTTTTGGGAAGCATTGTAACTTTCCTATTTTGTAAAATTTTGTACCTTTGTATAATTTAACATTACATTGTGTCAAAATACGGAAGATGTGTAAAAAGTATACTTTATCATTGAAATTTCCACCATGAATCATATGTATGATTTGAGATTAACTTAGTAGATAACCAAGACAACCTTTTGTTATCTTAACCGTTATCTGTAGATACTTACAAAATGTACCAGAAAATTTCCAGAGATAATAAAATTGAAAATATTTACATTATAACTAACTTTTTCCAAAAAAATATCCAACCTGAAAGGCTAGATAACTCAAAAACCATACGTCAGATGTTACTCCAATTTATAAGAGACAACACAACAAGCACTACCTTTCGATCAAAAAAGTATCATCTAAATCGGAACACCCAGTCAAAAGTTAGCATAAATTAAATTCACACGGGACCAGACAGCAGTCATTACCTTTCGTATGGTGAAAGAATGTGAACCCCTCCTTTGGAAGTCGGTTAATAACGAACTAAATAACAATTGCTGCTTTTGAAGATCGTGCATACAATAAGAAGACACGTATTTTAAGAAATATACACACACTTTAAACTAATGGATAAAGTAACCATGTGTTAGTCATAAGAAGCACTCAGACGTGACAATATCTCAGAGGAGAGCAGTCGATACAGTCGCAACAAAAATCACTAAACGGAGATTGAACCCGTAGAGCTCTTGGTGAAACTTCTAAATTAAGCTCAAGTGACATCTTCGTAGGTGATAATGCACTCCGGTTCGTTAAGGCAGCCGCCGACTTTACGGGATAGTTGTCAGTTGTGGTATTGTTATACAATATCGTTGATAATGAGATTGTTCAATTGTAAGTTCATTTTTTATGTCTAACCGGTAAGGGGTGTAAAATTTATTTAGTACGTTTGTATAATTTTCAAATTTTATATTAAAAGTGATGCTCATTATCATGTGACCTTAAACAAGTAACAGAATCGCCACAAACCTGTAAAATTTACGTGATGGTAGTACTCACAGGGTAACTGTTTCTAAAACTGTTTTTTATTTATTAATTTTACGATGATATTTTTTTGGTTATTAAGATTTAATCTATTAAAAAAGTCAATTCAGAAATATCTCGATACCTCTTTAATATCTTTTACTGTATTAAATACAAAATTATATTACCTAATTTCTACACCTTTTATTAGAGGGCATAAAATCGTTTTATCGATATAGTCATAGACATTCTGAAATGAGATGACTTTGCTGGTAACTTATTGAATTAATTATTATAAGTAGACTCCCGCTCTTCGCTTAAAATCAGGTCGTAATTAATTCAAAGGATTACTTGACATTTAAACTTTAATCAACATAATATATTTCAAACGTTGTGTCACGTCGTGTCAATTGAAAGGTAGTGTTCATTAAGCAAAATAACAGTTTGTTATATTTAATTAATTTATTAATTATATTGTTACGTAATCCAAAAACTTAATGAAAACACTCGTTCTTATGACACACTTTTATTCAAGAATGTGACAAACATACACAACCAAAAATAAACTGTTTGCTCCGTAACCTACAATGATCACATTTTTCCGTCGCAAGGGCTTATAAACTACCCCTACCCTCCACTTTCGAAGTAATGTCCAACTGTCAAAATCTAGACTATAATATCCGTTTCCTAACAAAAATGTATTTCAGTGTTAATTCAATTTAACATTACTTGGAAGTGGCGAGTTAAAAAAGAATATAATTACTAACAAACTCACAATAATTAAATTGAAATTGAATCATGACACTTCCAAAGTAAATGTAAACGTTACAAATGAATTTGTAATAAAAACTCCCTTTGGTAAAAAAATTACAAAAACCTGCTCACCAGCATCTCGTTCGATCTATGCCCAGCAATGGGCCAGTTATGGGTTGTTAGGAGGATGATGAAAATTAGAGATTATTTAAAATCTTCGTCAACTTGTTGTTGATTAACTAAGTTGAGTAAAATATTGGGACACTATTATAATCGTATTACATTAATATGTACGTGAGTTACAGTTTTCGATTACCACTACTGATATTATTAACTATGGATGCGAAAAATTAATATGGAACGCATGAGACTGAATATAATAGTAATATTATATTAAATTTTGATGTTTATGATTCTAGAGTGAATAAATAGGCTTTCATAAAGTGAGTGCGATTTATCATCCAATACTAAATCACCGGTTATCATCAAGTGCGGTTGAAGCTAAGCTTTAACTTAAGATAAATTAAAATAAAATTAATAAAACAGATACAGTTGAATCAGAATAAACTAACTTAGCGAAAAGTGATCTGTTTCTTGGATTGGCCACTGAATCTTCAAACTACTTACCCAGGCGCTGTATGGGATACGCTACGAGTCTTGATACCACGAGGATAAAATCTTTATACACTGCAGTGGTCCTAATGCGACGAACCATTGTCCTCGATTGCTACATAAAACAAGGAGATATTCGGACAGATATTTAACATTACTGGAGACCCGCTCTTCGCTCGAATTCAACCGTAAATCATGCTGTCAAAGGGTTATTTCACATGATGCTATGAACGTACGAAAAATATTTGTACCTAATCCATTCCTGTAATGAAGTTAACATTGAATCATCATCTCAACCCATTCCAGCCTACTATTGAGCACGGGTGTCCTCTCAAAATGAGAAGATTAAGGCCATAGTCCACCACGCCGGCCAAGTGCGGATTGGCGGACTTCACACATCTTTGAGTTTTTGCAAACTCTCCGGCATGCAGGATTCCTCACGATGTTTTCCTTCACCGTTTGTAGCAAGTGACACTTAAACGCTTAAAACGCGCTTAACTCCGTAAAGTCAGAGATGCGTGCTCTAGGATTTAATCCCGGTCCCTCCGAATAGGAGGCCAAATTCTTAACCGCTAGGCTATCACGGCTACATTGAATATACATAAAACATTTTAAATATACATATATATCACTCAGTACATTTTATTACAAAAATGATAACCTAACCGAATCTCGGTTGTAAAACCAGTTTATTCCGATGTAATATTTTACGTATCGTAATATTTGTAATATTAATATCAAACACAGCTCCATGTCTGACCTCTATCAAAGGATAAATAAATTGGGATCCACAGCAAGGAAACGCAGGCTGAATGTTAACGAGCAAGAGAAGTCACTCTGACGGTACAACTTTCGAAAGAAAACGTTTAAATAACTAACGTAAACTTAGATAATTCATTGAATTTAAAATTTAGCTTAATGTTTTAATTAATATACATTTATGTTCGTGTACGTAAAGAGATTTTTTTTGATATTATTTATGCTTTACCTACTAGCTTTATCTTCGGCTTAGCCCACCTGAGACACAAACAACGTTACCTATATAATATACTTAAAAGAATGCAATATTTAACATTGTGCGAAAAGATAGATTGAGAGCGCCGGCCATCTATCTACCTCTTTTATTTTTATACAATTCAAACATAGTAAATATGAAGTAAAGTTGTGGGTACCGACATTTTGCGAAAATATGATATCCCTTTCACTCCCTTGTTAATTTCCAGGATAAAAAATATAGTATGTTCTTTCCCAAGATCAACTGACCAATATCTGTACTAGACTTCATTAAGATCGGTTTAGTGGTTTAGGCGTGAAAGCCTCACAGATGGACAGTTACTTTCACATTAACAATATCAGTAGGGTACATAGGGAAGCAGGGATTGGTATTTTGGCGGCCTGCAATGCTAACACCAAGCGTAAGTCACCAGGCTAAAGCTAACGCCCTACTACCAAACACTTTTGTTTGAGTCAACCGAATTGTGTTCCTTCTGAGAACTTCACAGCCAGAGGACATCTTTACTCTTCTTCTTCCTGCACGTCTGGTTGATATTTTTATGAACAATGGCGACTGGTTTAGTTTATCTATTAAGAAAACTGTCAGACGTTTGTTTGTACTCGTATGTACTCGTATATTAGGCACTTAGGCAAACATATTTGAATAGCATAGATTTAAGTATTGGGCGAAATCTTTCACGATAGGTGTAAGCCTTGGGAGAAATATTTTCAAGGCAAGGCTTTTTTGGTGTGGGTGGAATACTTACTTTATTCACCCGATCAAACACCCTCGACAGCCACCACCAGAAGCTGGATTTCTCAGCTCTTAACTTCACCATTCCTCACCATTCTGGTTTCGCAGAAAGTGGCTATGTCGATTGGTGCCGTATTCCAAACTCTTCGCCATTTCCAAAAGTATCGTAGCCAATACAATGATTATCGTAACCTAATTATTAATCCTGGAAAAATCTTGAAAGCATACCTAATCAAGACTTTTTAGTTTAGTTTTTTCTATATGACTGAAACACTTTTATTCCGTCTCTGACAAGAATAAATGATTACCGCACGTCCAAATTTAATTTCCATTTCGCTTCGTAGTAATTTCAAGATAATCCGATAAGTAGGTTAGGTAGGTAGCCTACTTGAGCAATCATATTTATGAGACAAAAGACGAATTTGGAGAGACGAAAGGATCGGCTTGGCAGAATTCCTATGTTAGAGTAAATGAGAAAAAGTTATTATGGTAATATTATAGTATCGTCTACAGAGAACAGTACCTAAGTAAATATTAGTATCTACGTACTTACGAAATACCTATTACCTACCATATTGATTTAAAATATTATTAACGTCCCTTCAGAGACCTTTTAAAAAATCAGGATTAATAAATTACGAGTACAAAATAATTATAATAACCACAGGTATAGGTGTCTACTTCGTTCTGCTTAGAAGTATGAACACTGCAAATTATTTAATGTAAGCCATAATTTTTCTAACGCTGTAATTTTCCCCAGACAACATTAAGGTAGACGATACAAATGTAAAAGGAACAGAATGTTGTGCAAACATTTTCAGTGCCTTTTTCATTTAAAGAGTATATTTAATGCCCGTCTGTAACTTCTAAATAAATACATTTTTACAAGTTTATATTTATATAAAGCCACTGCCATGTCGTGTTCATGATAATCTTCAGAATCAGGAGTCCGATTAATAACTAATGGCTTTAGCTCGGCCTGATCGAGCACCTTAAGCATCTGGATGGCTGATTGCTAGTGGTGAAATTGTCTGGAGCAGTTCTGTGCTTTGTATTTGTCGTTTCCGTTAGATCTTCTTCTTCTTATAATGCCTTTCCAACTCCTGAAGGTTGCCTATCAGCTTCTTGCTGTCTACTCTTCTATTCCGGTCTACTCTCGAGTATTTCGTAACCACGACTTCTTTCTCTTGGCAACCTTCCTACCGATAGATAGCTTTAAGTCACTTTAGATTCTTTAGAGTCCTAAGACAATAAATGTACATGGTGAGAAATGGAGAACTCCTATGTTATATGGAGAAACCGTGCCCTGTGGGGGGCCATTAAAGGGTTAAAGCCACAAAGTTTGCTACGCGATAACATTTCATATCTGAAATGAAACTTTCTCGCTTGAAATTCGTCACGTTGCACATTACCCGTAACGTAGGTACCGAAAGTAAGTTATACGAGCAAAGATTTAATAATGTAGAAGTATTAAAGAGATAATCCACAGCCTTTTCTGATTTATAAAATAAAGTGACTTTATAAAACCTAATTTGTACTAAAGCGAATTCGGCAGATGGTATCGGTAGTTTAAGAGTCGTTGACCCCACTGTAGGACGTCTAGAATTACTCTGAATACTTTATGAATATACTCGTGCAGATGAATGTAGTTCAGTGCCATTCCGAGCTTAACACTCCAAAGTTTTCTTATTTCGCATAAAGAAAATAGAATACACAAAAACTCAGACGAACCGCTCGCTTTAAGGATTTTATGGTCAGAATCTTTCTTCAGATTAAAATTTGTAAATTATTCAAGGTATTGAATTCAGTCTGAACATGTGTTGCTGTATTGTAAATCAGGTACACCACTTTACATCCGTATCATTGGAGCAGTTTATTTCTATTTTTATAGATATTTCAAGATGAAATGGATGGTCAAGAGACTATAGATGGTTATTTCATTGAAATTTAACAATTCCTTTGCTTTGTATTTTGATTTAACCTGTGTAGGTAAAATATTACGCTGAAATCTTGGCAAGCGTTTGCGTTTAAACAGAAAAAGGATCTGAATTCCACTTCTGTAGTAAGGTCGTCATTTTACAAAATCATCTGTACCTATTCTAACTGTACCTTTGTCAGTTTGTAATTCAATTAAAACTGTTGATTTACTTCGATTTTATAAATTAAATGCATTATTTTAGAGAAACGTTGAAGTGGTCTAAGAACTCAGCTATCGTCTAAACATCACTACTTTCGCTATTCGTTAAAATTGATAAATAAAAATTATTATCTACGTATGAGTTGCTTACTCGAAAGGTGATAAATTGAATATCGCATAGTTCGTACACTTATTATAAAAATAAAAAACCCGACTGCTTACAAAAGAACTCAAAAGAATAAAACAAGTGTCACAATATCAACATAAAATACTTCATGCTGCAGCATGCGGTGACAAACGTAGTACTTGTGATAAATCTTTTTTTACCCGTAGATAACAGTATTGTTTGTCTCCGCCTGCAGCACCATGAAGTATTTTATGTTGATATTGTGACACTTGTTTTATTCTTTTGAGTTCTTTTGTAAGCAGTCGGGTTTTTTGTTTTTATAATAATATTTTTTATGAACTACATACTTCGCTCTTCTAATTAACCAGGTATATCATTGTTATTGGTAAACGCGTTTGTTTGAAACTGTATATTTGTAAATCACAACAAGTTGTCAGTAACTTAAAATATAATTAGAAAAAATATAAACTTATATTTGCTCTGTCACACTCATGTCCATGGCAAGAACTCTAGCACATCCGGGAAGTGCACAAAATAGTTTTTCAAAGTCTATTCATCCTAAACACAAATCCCTTAAGTGTGATGAACTGGACCAAGTCATTGATCTGCAAATACTCCAAGACCCCACGTGTCAACTCCAGTTGAACCCTGGAATGACGTGGACCATTCATGCCGCACCCACGCTAGACTTCCACGCGTGTCCTGAAGAATGGGATTCCGAGGGAAATGACTGCCAAATTACACGCCTACGTTCACATTATGGCAAACTAGCTCGTAGCGACGCCCCCGCCCACCTTTATGCCCTAAATATGATTAATAAGGGATATCTTCATGTACGTTTCTATTGAAACGCTCGTAGTTCGATGATTTATGTCGTCCCTGTTCCAAGTACTAACGAACTGACCAACTAACATTCTTGATAACACCCTACAATAACTGGACTACCTTATTATTCTAATACTAATTTGAGTCTTTTTTTGGGTCGGTGATAGTCAGCGGAAAGGTATTGCTGCTTGCTCGTTTGCAACCTTAAATTCGTAAAAATCTTTAGTCAGTAACTGGACTGTTCAAGGGATTTTGGATTAAAGAAACACTCGTAGAGATAGGACAAAAAATATCAAGTATGCATCTGATTACGTAGGGAATTCTCTTGTGAAAAAAGTTTTTACTAAGACAAGCTGCGGATATTCTGTCGCCGTTCCTATATCAAAGCACTTTTGCTACATCGTGCATCGTAGCAAATGTAGAGATGACGCAGGTACTTACATACGAGTAAGTGCGTTACTTATTCGACAGGGCAAGTGTGGGCACAATTAAAAAACGTTTCGGATGTCGTTTCAAAGAAAATAACGTATTCGTGATACCCTCATTAATTACTTGTGATCCAGATTTATTTTGTAAACAAATGATCGCCTACGCTTGAGATACGGAGAAACGAGCGTATTGTTAGTATATTATTTTCGACTCTTATTCTGTTAAGACAGAACCTATTTATATATAATTTATATTAATTACAAAACCGTTATTTATTTCTGAAGTGATGGATATTAAGCATTCATGATTGATGTGGGTATTTTATTATTACCGACCTGCATCATACTGATATTATTAAGTTGAAATTATTAATATATTTAGGGTGGCTAAGATATTTTTTTAGATTTAATGAGGAGTTTCTTTCTCTATTTTATCTCCTCTCTGGATGTATTAACACCCAATACTTGTAATAAATAAAGGACCCTGGAAAATTTTAGTCATAGACGCTAGAACTTCTCTGGCGTAGACCATGGACAATAAATAAGGCAAGGTCACAAACTCACACCCAGGCCGAAATCCAAACTCATCATTTAAATTCTAGCTCGGCTGAAATTGGAATCCAAGAGACCTAAAGTCGTTGAATTATCTACCCCAATCGTCTTTACGTACCTACATTGATTTAGAATTAATTTAACACTTCACTTAAACAAGGAAATTTTAGCTGCTAATTCCAGGAAAATTTCAGAGTTCGATAAGAACTCGATGAAAAAGTTGAGCCAATCAACTCGTCCTAGAGTAGGTTGTCATCGATGCTCGTCACTCCATTATAAATAGGCGCGCCGCATCCTCCGGAAACCAAATTGGAACGTACAGGTGAGGGCTGGCGACCGGCCAACGCCGACACGACTGCGACACGACGCGCCGACACGATATCGTACGGAGAGCAACTAGTGTATCAGTGCGCGTAGCCAAGTATTAAATGTTTCTATTTCTAATCACTGTACCGGTATGAGTGTGTGACAGATGTCGATACCAAGTGTTGATTCCAATACCTACCTGTGACAGAGTTCGCAAAGAAGTATTCGGACTTTATAATTCGTATCAATAACATTAAAACTTTGTTTTTTAATTTCAATCAAAAAAATATTCGACCAGCTTGTCAGTTAGAACTTTTGGATGATTGAATCAAGAAGATCACTATGCAAATATATGATACCAATTCAGTCGAATAAATAGATAATATTTTTGATTTGCGTAAAATCTCTCGGATGCAGATTTTTTTTATAAAATTACACGAATTTTGCATAACTTATTTGAAAAATAACACGAATTTCTTGGAGTCCCTTCTGTGGCACGCGCTATTCCGCGAGAGATGGCGGTACTGTCGGTTACTTAAAATATTTCGCGTGGATTGAACGAAATTAAATTACTTGTCCATTTTTATGTATGTTGTTGAGATGTTTCACAGCTTAAGAAAAAAAAAATAGAAAAACTTGCAGGGATCTGGAATCTATTACTGGACAACAGACAATTTAACGAAACTGTTTTCTTATTTCAATTACTTAATCGCTATTGCAGTGTCTATGTAAATATACAGTATTAGGTATTTAATC
>DWJQ01001040.1:0-11927 GCA_018248915.1 Hesperia meskei straton
CCGACCGCGCCCGCTGTTGCTTAACTTTGTCGATCGCTTAGGATCGACGCAAGCCGCCGGGCTATGAGCGCTTCACCGGTTTTAGGTCAAGTATTAAAAAGTACTTGACCTAAAACTAATCAAGGCCCGTAACACAAAACTGAACAGATACATCCAGCTAGCCGACATCCGCGTAGACATTCGCAGGGATTGAGTTACGTGGAACGAGCCTCGCGGGAGCCAGCGCCGATAGAAAACGAATCCCATAACAATCAAACAATTTCATTTAGCTGCTTTATACCGGAGATCCTATGTATGACGATATATGGACCGGAAACCCGAGGTCGCTTGGAGGTCTTCTCATGCTGAGGTTTGTTTTTATGAGTTTGAGATTGCAAAAGAGCATGTAGTGACATTCCTTCGCTGCTGACGTGGCAACTGTGAATGATCCAGAACAAGATGAGAACAAGATGTGAGCATCGGAACTAGGATATTAATTAGGAGACAGATAGAACATTTTAGTTGGTTCGTTTGTTGGTAGGTTTGAGGACTGCAGCGGCGACTGTAATAACGTTAATGTTTCTATAATGTTACCGTTATTTAACAGAATCCTTTAATTAGACATGAATCAATTCCAATTGACTAATTACCATTATTCTCTTCCAATCAGCCGTCAACAACTTACCGTATAAGATGGCTCTCTAGAAACCTTATAGGGTCTCTACCCAAAATCAACATGGGACACTACCCAATATTCTTTTTCTTCTCTATTCTATTTTGGCCGACAAGCATTCATGGGACACAGTAAATGCCACCAGTTTTATATTAGACTGGTTTCATATTTTTCCCATAAACAGCAAATAACATAAAGTCTACACGTCTCGAGTAAGTAACAGATGTCCAAATGCCATTTAACACCTCAAGTTTCTGAGAAGCGTACTAGATTCTTTAACGAACGTTCTTGGAAGTCAGAAAAGTTTCGGACCCACAAAAATGTTATTCAGCAGAACGAGATTATTGCGAAGGCAGCGTTTCAACGCTGGCTTGCTACCAATTTTCCGATGTTCAGACATGTAATACGTTTGCAATGGAGCCGGTATTCTTAGCGATATTTCAATGAGAGCAATATTTCAAAGCGCCGTATTGACAACTTCAACGTAAGATACACCTGCAATAGCAAGACGGGCTTTGGTATTGAGGAAACGAACGTTTCAAAATTCTAAAATGAAATATCATGTTCATAAATTTATTTTGAGATGCTCTAAAGTCTAGGGATCGCGGCTGAGGCCGAAAATTGTAAAGTTCGATACACATGAGACTTCGAGAGAAATTCATTTATTACAGTCTATAAAGTCGTAATCCACGCTGTCCAAATACCTTTGGAAAAATTGAATTCTTTCAATTCACTTCCATAATTGACTAAAAGTTGAATCATATCAAATCCTTTTTTTGTAAAACACAGTATCTTTTTTATTTGTTATTTCGAGCCAAATGAGTTTGAGTAACTGCCGAGTTTTTAACAAAAATGACAAAACCAGCCTTTTGCGACGCTCGATAAAGACATGTCATGTCAATATTGGCCATATGACATTAAGCATATCGAAGACCCGAGTTTAACTCTCTCGAGGAGACTCTTCAGTCACAGAAAATCATGAGCAGAAACTCTTTCCCAACAGTGGGCCACTAATTCGCCTATTTAATACAAGATGAAACGCACATGTATTATCTACTTTATCAATAACGCAGTAAAATATTGATGTTAGAAATAGGTGGTAAAAATTACAACACAAATTGGCACACTCGTTAAAAATTAGTCGATCAATAACGTTCTGTATACCACAGTAAAATATCACGAAAACTGCCATTACAATTTATTCTTTTCAAAAACACCTCTCGATCCATCTCAATTCTGAAATGATTGTCTCACAACCTACAACAAAACCTTCAAATATTTGTCAATCCGACAAAATAAATGTCGAGAAAAAATCGCTAACGACTGAGTTTGTCCCAGCGGATACACCCCTCGTTTCTGTTGGGCTGCGTCGCGACTCAAAGCGAGCGAGCGATACGCGATTAACGCTTCTAGACATAACTTTTTCGCTTGTACCATCGTTTTGAAAATGTGCTTTATAAGAAGAAGAAACACACGTCGCATCTCACAGCACATCCTAAAAGTTCTCAAAGTAATGTAATAATTATTTATTACGAAGTATTTCTTTTTAGTTTCTCTCGATTGGTTATTTCCATGCGTCTTTGTTATTTTCAAATACAGTTACATTATTTATTTATTAGTAATTTAGTTATCTTTAGTCTAACTATGTAACGATATAATACGTGTAAACCGAAACATCACGTAATGATAAAATATTGTTTTGCATCAAATTAAAAGAGAAGTCCCATTATTAAAATATTATGTACCTATTCATAATATTCGTCAAATTGACAGAAACATTTCTCGATAATCGCTTACAATAAAACAAGAACATAGTCTTCGGAAAATTTTCGTGAGAGAAAAATTATATTTTACAGCAGCATTTTTTTAAAATGGCGCTATTAATTCTCAAATTCAATTTTCTAACGATATTGTTTTTGACGAGGATAAAACAGAATTTATGAAGCGAAGACTATCGAAGATAACGATTTTAAGGATTTCCGATCGTGGATATTTTTATACGGGGAAAAATATTCCATGGCTTGTTAAAGAATGTCTATGTACTTGTCTTCGTGGAAAATATGTATAAATACGTACCGGTATATAATTTTCAATTTCTCGGATCGTAGTTATTATTTTAGGTCAATTGAATACCTATGTTTATTATTTATAAGCAAATCAAATTAAGTATGTACGGTAAGTGGTCATGTTTGCCGTCTGTTGTTAATAATGCCAGTGACGTCACAGTTAGATTATGTATGTGAAAACTATTTCCGAATGTAAGTTAAAAGTCGAAAAGGGCTACCTTTGACCTCCATATCGCTGTATGGGCGTTCATGTTATACAGACATCCTAGACTTGTCGTTTCTGTTTATTAAAACATAATAATATAATAGATATTAGTGCGATAAACAAACCGTTGTAAGTCTAAAATCAGAAAATCGATAGCCCGTTTTCGTGCTCGCCAAAATCCGGCTTAACGCACACTGAAACTAAAAATTAAACAATACATTGCCAAGCCCTGCCAAGAGCGCGCACTATTAGGTTTGATGCATATCTGTGACTTCTTGGCACGACACGCAGTGATGAAAATGCGTTCGTTAAGGAAACAGCCTTGTTTAACTATTGCATTGTAACGACCGAAAAAATTAAAAACGTATGTCTTGGGATAATAAAGATTCAATAACTTTTGGGTAAGAAAAGTACTTCCATGTTGACAACGATTCGGAAATCGGAAAGACTCACAATGCTCAAAATTAGAGTAGCACAAATTAGATAGATGCAGTATGTTAATTATATTTAAATCTTGTTGTTTTTAATTTATTTTACATAATGAATTGAAGTTTTGATAATAATTCCTTATTATATCAGACTCAATTGAAATAATTCATTCCCTTGAAGTGATTTATGTAGATTGCGTTTCAGCAAAAGGCTGTCTATTGAGGAAATAAATTGCTTAATGCTCTTGAATTTATATCATTATTTTTATTCGGGCAATACAATAATGTTTTTAATTTAATTTGGCTTAAATGTCTAAAATATTTTGTTATCCATTCGCTTAATTAAATTACAATTAAGCTTACGTTTGTAATCTTTTATCGCTTACCCGTCCATAGTGACGTAAGGGTGTTAAAGAAGTGTTCCAGTATGTGTAAATGAAATGGCAAGGATTTGCAATAAAAATGAGATGCCAAGAATTCGTCTGTATTTTACGAGTGTGTATGTATCTTAGCTTGTTTGTAACTCGTAGCATCATTAGGCAATTTATTCACATTTTATTCTCGAAGAGTGTTCGTAAAAACCAAATTTTGTTGCAAACACTGAACCCTAAACTAAACAGTAGATATATTTAATCCTAATTTAATAGATATGTCGCCAAAGAACATGGGAAAAAGGACAAATTTTTACCGTAAAAAAGCATAATAAACAAAATGAATATTTAAAATGTTTTGTAACGTTTTTATCGGTAACAGTTAAATTCTATCTTTACTCAAATCTAATAACAAAACCGTAAAATACTAAGGCAACAAGAAATTAAATAGCGTCAGCAGACATTCAGTACCTTTTAATAACTTGATACACTCATTAGTGGGTACAAGTATAAATAAAGCTATGTTGTATAAATAAAGCTATGTTCCCAGCAATGAAGTGGTATAAGTATGTTTATCCCATTACTCAGTAATGTTACAATTCCGGTTTAGTATTACCAGTCCGTCCCGGCGACATTCCAAACTGCCTCTAATAAGGCACCTGTTATCAAATTCTTGAGACGGGTTTTTGGGAAATATCATTTATACATTTACTTTAAAATGGGAATCATTTACAGAATAGCGTTCTGAAATTAAATGTGATTTGAAAGCCTTAGAAAGTGTTACATATTAAAAATATTCTTTTTTCTGTTTATAGTGAGTAGAGTAATTGCAATAAATACACAAGGTGTGTCACTTACGCATTAAAAAATAAGCAGAATGATAAGCAGAGCCCCACACTATTTCTGACCGACTCTCAAAAATGATGCAAAAACATTTCAGACACAAAAAGAAACTTCATAGGAAGTTAGCAGTATCTTTGTGCCATCCATACTCGCTATCCTATGCTAATGGTTTGTCTAAACTGAAAGAAGTAATCATAATCATTATTCATGCATGATTCCATCTAAATAAATTGTGTAGTAAGGAATCATGAACCTCTTTAAGCAGGTTTTAACAGAATGTACTAAAAGTAATAACGTTACTTTGAGAACTGCCTTAAACCTTGTCTTTTTGTAATGATGGTAAATAAAATTGCTAAGTGTACTATTTCTTGTGAGCATTTATTTATTTTGCTTCACGACAGCAGTTTAGTTCAATAATTTAAACTTTTATTTACAAGTTTTTACCGGTATCATCAAACAGGTATCGTAATCTTAAACATCTTGACATATCATCGACGGAAGTCGGTATCAATGCTCTCCTGTCCGAAGATAATGTTATCTTAAGCATCTGAATCAGATAGCCGACACCAGCTTGGCCAGTCTCAGTTTTACAACGTACCGTCAGCAATAAAACAACGTGTCGGCCATCTTGAAATGCAACGATTGCCAACTAGGGTTACCATTCTGTTTTTTAAATTTTTGGAATTATGAAACAGCGAACGATTACCAAATGGTGTGAGATTTCCAATATACAATTTATTAGTTAATTAATTGTACGATGATTTGATTAGTATGATTAGTGGTTAATTGTCTTAACTGGAGATAAGTAATGAAACTCTATATACCTATAATTAAGTATGTGGAGCCGTAGATCGATTTACTTCGAGATATCTTGTAATGTATATAGTTGTAGGTATTATAATATTTCAATTTATGGAATATTTTTAATTTTTTTTAGTCAACTCAAAACGTATCAATTATATCCAAACAAACTAAATCGCATGGCAAACCTACCCTAACATAATGAGTCGAAAAATACGGGATATTATTGCCAAGTAGCAGATTGGCGGACGCACTGAGTGGGATGCGCGTTACGATATAGTTCGTAAATGTTTATAGAGTCAACTCTTTGGGGGCTTGTCCTAGTCGAATGTCCTGAACTTACTTAACTTTGTGCCAAAACTTTACTTCTTATGTAGTTAAAAAATCCTAATAAATGACAACTTGTATGGCGTACCGGACCTCCATTTTTAAAGGGTTGCAGGATTTTATTTGGATCACGTCGGAAATTTTATGTGTTTTAATTACCTTCCTCAGTCAGGTTATTCGTTTGGTCTTTGTGTGTTGTTCATTGTACCCATGAGTATCCACAATACAGGAAATCTTATTACGGGGTTCTAAATATGAAGCGTTATTAAATATAACGTGACACTATGTGGTCACCATCGCCCGTGGACATCAGTAAGCGTAAAAGCATATCGATCACTTACCGGTCACAAATGTTCAAATCTTAATTAAAATAAGGTTTAGTCGATTGTATCTACTAAGCCTATTTCAGTGCCTATAACATATTCGCCTCCATTATTAAGCCTTTGCCTAAAACAAGAACACGAAACGTCATTAATCCTCTCCACAACGGCCCCAATATAGCGTTAAAAGAGTACCGAAACACTATTTGGAGGATAACAAAACTTGACTCAATGACGACGGCAAAAAAGGAACATTTATCTCGAGAGACTCCGAGATAAAGATAGCTATTGCCAACAGAATGGGAGCTATTGCTAAACCAGATTGAGGCTATGTAGCTTTGGCCATCCGCAGTCCATTACACAGGAATGAATATAGTAGTGATTTGATTGATGATGAGGGCCTAGTTACGATGGTCAGGGCATGAGTAAGAACACCTGATAATAGGTCAATCTCTCGGCTTTAGGCCAGAATTATAGTAGATGCGTTTGCAAAATTTTCAGCATTTTTTGGTTTTCTTTTTTCAAATTTTCATATTTTTTTTGACACCGCGGAGCTACAGTGTACCTAAATTTTGATCGTTTCCTTTCATTTGCCCTTTCTATATTATTTTTCTTTAAAAAATATTATCGTCTTCCATCGTCAAATTCGCTCTTAGTAGAAAATACCAACGACCTTTAATAGTATTAAATCGCAAAGTAATTCGATATAAATCAATATGATACTCCACAAAGTTATGACCTCTGAAGCGACTTATTTTATAAATATTCGCCAAGTTTAACGTAAACAAGCTCCTGGGATGTTTATTCTATTGGAATAACTCGCAGAATTTCGTTAAGATGTACCTATATTGAGCGAGCAATAAAGAAGCCCGCTTTTAACAAAAGTTCCGCCTATCTGCCACTTGACAATATTTGGCAGTACTTGGCGGTACTTGGCCGGCGCTATGTCTACGATGCAGCGGGTGTCTCCGGGATAAGTGTTTTTTTATTACCAAGTCGTATTGCCAAGCTTGTGATCCGCCCTGCTTATATCGCCCGTAGATTCTCTGCGCTTTCGGCTTGTTAGGGCATTCAAACGTTATCTGTTTTAAGGGTTATAAAATTTTAACTTGGCTCATTGATTATATATATTTTTGAATGATGAAAATAATTTGTGTACGTACTTAACTTAAACTGGATGAAATTTAAAATTATTTTATGTTGAGACTTTAAAAAGTGTTTTGTATCACTTCAATCATAATATTAAGTAACACAGCTTAAATTATAACCGTTGTTATTCTGAATTCTATAGAGTTATAGACCTGGAATTACAGGTTATTCTAATACATTTTCCATGTACGGCCAAGTATCAGTTCTATGCAGCCGTAGTTTTCCAAGCTGTCAACACTGAGACAGTTTCTGGTCTCACATCAACATTTGCACGCATGTGAGTGGACACTGACCACTGTAACAATAAGACTTCCACTGTTCATATTCATAATGGAAATGTTGGAAATGATAAAAATCAAACAAGTATGATTTTTATAACTGTAGTTTAAAATACCTGAACTTTAAACAATGCTTTAAAAATGGCGCACAAAGTTGAGCGCGGCGCAACAAATTGTGTTCCATTAAACAATAAACGAAGTGCTCTCAAACTTCCCAACAGAAATATGTACAATTGCCCCAACTAATCCTTTCAATGTGGCGAGATGTTATTTTAACTTGAGTTTATGTGTTAATCCATATGACCTTATGTAATTCGATGTACTTAACTGGCTTATCGTAAAGAGACTGCAAGCTTTTTCTGTTTGTAGGGTTCTGTACTCAAAGGAACCCTTTAATATGGTTTTGACGTCAGTATGTTACAGGTCTCTTTCCCTTGAACTGCACTTAGCTGAATGACTGTTTTTATCTATAAATAACAACCGAGACTGACGGCTTTATGTGCCCTCCGAAGCACCAAGGCGTTCAAAAATTTTACCCACTTGTGATTACCCATCCAACTACCGACCCCATCTTTGCTTAACTTTGTCGATCGCTTAGGATCGATGCAAGCCGCCGGGCTATGAGCGCTTCATAAATGCCCTTGCATAATGTCATTTAAATTCTTAAATTTCACAAGCAGTATAAATCCTTGTTTTAAATACACTTATTGCAGGAGAGCCGTCTTTCTACGATAAATATTATTTACATTTTAAGCAGACAAATGTTTATTTATTTTGTGGTTTAACCTGAATAAATACAAGTCCAATGAATCCGTAGCTATTCACCGACGGCGAAATGCTAGAGCAGTAAATAGTGAGGTTAAATTAATGGTGTAGTTTAGAGTGAACTAAGAAACACGGTTTGGAAAACTCCTTATAATTTCGTGAGTCTAAGATATAAAAAATATAAAGCACGTCTGCAAAACCGTGGTGAAGCAAAAAAGAAACCGGTCAAGTGCGAGTCGAAATGTAGATGGGATATTCCTATTTTTAAGTCTAAAGAAAAACTTGCGATGGAGTAATTTTTAAGCATACCTTATTCAGTTAATAGAATAATTGGTTTATCCTAGTAAAATTCAGGTTTTAACGGTCTGTCGTAAAATAACTAAGACATTGATATCGAGCTGGGGTCACCAGTGACTTATGTAACGGCGTCATAAAAGTGACACAATAGATCCGTTCTAACCGATGCTCAAAGTGAATTAAAATCAATAGCTCCAACAAACAATAGGGTGGACAGGGTACGGTTGATGCAAGGTGAAAAATGGTTCCGTTTGAAAACATTCGTATTGTGTCTGATACACTGCGTGACATTAATATGCGACATAATAGGATATAAGCACACTAATTGTGTGACAAAGTAATTTGTTAGTAATTGCAAGTGATAGGATTAAAAGTATTTTCAAAATTCATTTGACGTATTTTGCGTACGTTTTACGACCTTTTTGAATATTTTTCTTCTTTGTATGCTTAACAGCTTGACTACTGAGACAGTAGTCTAGCTGTTAAGCATACAAAGAAGATAAGATAAATGACAACGTAGAATTTAGATACTAAGGCGCGCTAACTTAGAAAAAAACAATTGGCTCTTGACTATTATCGTACAAAACTCCAAGGCAAAGAAGATATTGTATGTATGTATACCTACATAATCTTTAAGTATAGCTTTGTTATCAGGAAAACTGTAACTAGGGTGACTATGAGATCCCGATTCGAGTTTCACTGATCCACGCTTTAGGGCCTATTTCGATATGGGCAATATCCGTTACCGCCATGGGCAGCGAAATACAAGTAGGTAGGTAAGTGATATTGCTTTATCCGCCCAAAGCGAATATCGCTATAATATGAACAGCGAAATTGGTTGTTTGTAGTCCACTGTAGAAAATTAGAAGGTATCCAATGTATATTTTATATGACGTGCAATTTAGAAGCCTTTTTCCACGATATCCGGCGAAAAAATGTCACCTACCAAGAAGGAATGGGATATTTTGCAACGGTAGCGTAGCGGGTATTGTGTAGGCATTTGTATCAGTTAAATTTCAATCAGTTCACAAATAATAAATTCGTTCAAAAATATTGACTTAAAAATCGAAAAGTAGTGATAACTCAAAAAATATGATGTCGTTCAAATTACCAACAAGCACCCTTTCAAATAAAAAAAACTTTTAAAAATCCGTTTCCCCTGATAAAAAGTTACGATGTAACACACAAAAAAATACAGTCAAATTGAGAACATCGTCCATTTTTACAGTCTATTAAAAAGCGAAGCGAAAGTTCCTGCAACGTAATACAAGCTAAATAACCCTAAGGTCTCCCCGACTTCACCGTAGTTATTCGCCGGTAGTGAGCCAGTGCCCCAACGGTTTCATCAGGTGAGTTTACCCAGGGGGCGGTGTTTGCGAATGTTGGCTGTTGTTACACTCGATTGTCTGCCCGAAGGCTGGGGAAAGGCTGTATATAAACCTTTAAACGCTAATGTACACTAGGCTTAGGAAGATGAGTACTAAATGTGTAGGATGATTATTTATCTGGCAGTGAGACGTAAATAAGAGTAATGGGTTTCTGTGTATGTGTTTACAACGAGAAGCTTGTGTGAATAAATGATTTTGAATTAGAATTAAATTAAAATTAGTATGTGGGTACCTACTAGAAGTACTAATCCGTTCTGGAGCTTCGTGGTGGAGTATCCTTAAGGTCGCCTCAGTTATGGGAAGAAACTTTGAGTTAAACCCAGTGAATATTTATATTTTATTTATGGCGATCCATAGAATAGTTAATGTTTATTTGAAAATAATGTAGTTTTTTTACAGGTTTAATTTCGACTGACCGTTAAGAATCTACCACGATTTGAAACTGATTTACAACGATTCTGTAAATGTTCTTTATTCCCATTAATTAATTCGTACATACATCCGCCGAACACATTATTTGTGCACATTTGCGACCTTAACATGTGTGTGATAAGGTCGCAAAGAGAAAAAAAATTTAACTGCAAAGTGACTTTGTTCGGTGCCGTCTAGAAAGTTTAGGCAATTCGATAGGATTAATTACGCAGGGTTACTAATATTTTCTACGCAAGCAAATACTTGACAAGAATAGTAATCACGAAACATATTTGTTGCGTTTACGAATTGGACCCTCACCAAGTCATTGCTATTGATTTATGTCAGCCGCGAATTCTAAAAACTACTTTAATGAGGTGTACTCAGGGTTCAATTTAGTTTGTAAGCAAAATTTACTTAAGACATTTTAAATTCGCACCGTCAATCTAAAATGAACGTTAATCAAAGGGCTGGTAAGCTCAAATTTGTGTGGGCCGACATTAAAACGAATTCCGTGCGATTTCATATCGAATGCGAATGGAATATACATAGTTCCCCACTAAACTCATATCCTAATTTGTAATACAATTAACCGACTAAATTCTGTATGCTTAGGCTTTTTCTGGCCTAACTCCAGGGGAATCGTATTAGGTAATTAATTTATAGGCTCAGCGTTTGTAGTTGTTTTCGTAGTAAATTGCTGAAACCTTAATGACCTTACTGGGAGCTATGGCGCCAGGCCGTTTGGAGGTGGACTTTGTAACCAGCTATGTATTAGCATGGGTTATATGTATTAGAATGGATGGCACACGCATGGTTATTTAGTTAAAGGGTATTCCATACTAGAATTAATTACGTTTTAGCGTAGTCATAAATAAATTCAGTATAATTTAAACAACGCTAATATATGATTAATATAATTACGACATTACGGCACTTATTTTTTAAAGGGCTAACTCAAAACTACTCAGTCAAACGTGACTCAAAAAATAGGACTAGACAACTAGCATCTGATAAAAAAGTATAATTATATTAATCAGAACACCCAGTCACAAATATTGAGCTAAATACACATTATTAAGAATATCTCAAAAACTATTCATCAGATGTCGCTAAAACAAAAAAAAAACCATATGAGTCAAGTTACGCAACTTTGATTTACATAAAAATATTCCATAAATTGGCATCTAAGTTTGCTAATAAGCTAAAATAAAAAGATCATGGGCATCAACTAGCTTCGTATTTCCCGCGGGGCCGCGGCAGGGGGGGCGGCGGAAGGTAATGACGAATCACTACTCTCAGCGTCCATGACATACTTCTTACTTTTCTCTCGCGTTCATTTATCATTGTTGTATGTTCATTTTTTACTGCAGTGCAAGTAAGTGTAAAAAACTATTGCTCGAGTTTTTTTTTTTGATACGGAAAAGATGTCCCGGAGGTATTAACAGATTCGGTTTTGTTGCAGTTTAATACGAGGTGGATTACGTATTTTTCTGTTGTTACGTATGTTTATTAGCTAGTGTCTAAATAAGAAAAGTCCTTCATACTTCCCGCACCAAAAGATTCTTGTAGGACTGTAGCAATAATTGCTAATTAGGTACTACTTGTCAAAAAAACTAAAAAAGA
>DWJQ01001041.1:0-11925 GCA_018248915.1 Hesperia meskei straton
CAAAAACTAATAACATGTTGTATAACTTGTTTTTGTAACACATAGCGTCCACATTTGTAAAACATGTTATTTAACTAGTCTGTACCTACGCACCATAATGCTCACAAAAATGTTAAATAAAGCAAATGTGCCAAAACGTCATAAGTCAAATAACTTAAATCTAATTGAATATTTAATCATCCTTGCAATTGGAGTCATTATCTCGTAGGTGGGAATTTTAACTCAAATTAATTATGTAGGTACGTATCTTGAGTACCTACAGGAGTAAATGTTATATGGAACATTTTATAATCTCACAGAGATTTTCAAGAAAAAATCCTTTAAAAAACAAAGTTCCCCTCGTTCCGAATATCTAACGCAATCATATTCCACTATACGAGAACTAAAACTATGCAGGAGGGACCTTCGTTTTGCAAATTTTGAAATGTCGACAGCACACCGTACATGTATTCCAACGCGAAATTCACCAGAATGTTAACTTAGAAATGTATTCAAAACTAGCAATGGACATGCCAAAGCCAAAACTTACATACGTTGCAAAAACGTTTGTCAACTACCGAGATAATGGTACCGCGAATAAAAAAATTGATATTTTATTACGTCCGGGGTCCACTTTTCTGCAATATATTATTCTTTGTCTGTGCTTTCCATTGCTAGACGCGACTATTATTTATCTGTGGTTCTGCGAATATAGACGCTATGACGGCGGAAGAACGTACGTCATTTTACGTATTTTTTAAGATTCTGCGGTTGTTTTGAAAGATTGGAATATTACACACACGTCGTCATACGCACGACTGGATAGTATATCATTTTCTTTGAACAAATGGGCCACGATGTGGCGTAATCTAGTAAGAGAATAAACATGGGGGTTGTTGAGTCGATTATTGTGAACCGAAGGGGCGCAATTTGCATATTCTTAAACGTAATTTTTCCGCAAAAAGATTTTGTGTCTTCAGTTCAAGTATGAGCTTTCCTTTTTGCCTTCTTTCTTGGTATCGGTGTGGATCTGGTACCTCTGATATATACAGGGCTATGGGCTATGGCACTGTCGTGGTGAAAAACTGACCATCAGGTCGCTTAAACGGCGTATGGGTGCTCGTTTATTGGCTATTTTCATAAACAATCTGGTTCCTGAAATTTCTCAAGATTAGACTGATTAAGAATTCCAACTAGAGGAAGTTAAAATTGATTTTGAAGCTAAGAGTTATTAGTTGGGATCATGGTTGAAATCACAAACCAATGGAATTTATTTTTGAAACTATTACAAAAAGAGCTTTTTTACTAAAAAACTCTTTTTAGAAAATGGATTGGATTCACCAATGAAACTGTGAGCCAATTTTAAAACATTTCCATTTTTCCTCCAAAATTCTAATACGCCAACCCTTTCTCCCACAATAAACAGCCATTTAGCAATAAAATTTAAGCCTCCCGATACATTTCGAAAACAATTGTTGTACAAGCGGGAACTGAACCCGCTACCCGACACCACTCGTAAATCATCGCCGTAAACGAACTAATATTGTATAGCTTACAACAAATTTCACGGATCACCTCTCCTGGTAATGTATCCGAAATTGGAAACTCGTTAGCAATTTTCTTATAGGATTCCTTTGCGAAGACTTTCGTATGTACCTACCTATAAATCAATAGGACCGTGTTTAGCAGAAATGTTCCCATAGTTTGGCCGAAAATGAGTTATGAATGTAAAACGACCCTTTACATTTAGCTCCTTTTTTAAATTTCATATATTTGACCAAAAATAAACCGAATATCGAATAATAATAAAATAAAAAACATAACTTTCTGACAAAAACTTGGAGCAATACAATCTTGGACTTCAAACTTGATTTTCTGACATACTAGAAATTGTGGTTTGGAACATTTCTGCTAAACACGGTCCAATTAGGTATGCCTGTTTCTTCACAATATTTTCCTTTACCGAAACAAGTGATAATTCAGTTTTAATGTGCACATGCGCTTTATTGGCCGGAAATACCCAATAAGCCTATTTTAATAGATGTGTCAGATGACCAATCCTTTCCTCTTTCCTTCTTTCTTTTCTCTTACTCCTTGACTAGCGAGGAACCCGTACTATATTCGCTGTTGCTGGTGTCAACGACGTTGGTCTCTTGCCACAAGACTTGACAGTTCGTTTGACGGGTATTTACACAAAAATATACAATCAGGTGGCCCGTGCTTATGCTTACCCATAACAGCGAATAAAATAAAACCGAACAAGTGCGTGTTAGGCCACGCGCAATAGGGTTCCGTAGGTGTTATTTGAGCGTTTATTATTCATTACCGTATTAAACCAACATTAACTAACAATTTCTCCACATACCCATACAAAAAAGAACACTTCACAAGAAGCAGCCGTTTGACTTAAGAAAGTGAGCACTTTAAAGCCGAAAATTATTCTTGGAAAATTTCCAGTCTTTCATTTACTCTTTGGTTATAGAAAATTATATTTCCAAAAAAATTCTGGCAGGTATTTACGTAACTAAAAATCCCTCACATCACAACATTAAAATATTAAATATTCCGTATTCACTACGGAACCCCAAAAAAATCCGTGTTTTCAGTAAGTTACCGTCACTCAGGTCGAACGCTAACCCGTGGCGTGCCGGCCGTCTATACAGTAATTTAGTATTTTGTCGTCTAATGTTATGGTAATCGGTTCCGTGGTTTGATACGCTCTCCCTTACCGCCACTCCGGTCACGGTACCTCTTTATTTCATTAAATTTTTGACGCCATTACTGTAAATAACTATATTAATGGATCTCTATTGGTAATTGAATGGGAAATGGACGCGATCTGAACTTTGATCTTAGTAAATAAAGTTATAGAGCCCATTGCAATAAGACTGCGTTGTTTCTGAAATTAAATTATTTATTTAAAGTTTTTAAAGCATGATTATGACCGCACGATGCAACTATTATTTTTTAATAGCGCCAATACTATAACCGTCCTTAATTTTTTTTTACGGCTGCTACATTCAGAGACTACAACTTCTATACATACATGCTTAGTTACAAAGACGATATGAATGAGCTAATGAATATACTTAGTAATTTTATTGCCGCAGTGTAGGTTTATAGTTTTATACCTATGTGTTAGGTAAGATAAGGTTTGTAAAAAAATAATTAATTACTATGTTTGTTCATTCCATATTTCTTAGCTTGAAAGTTAAAAAGATAATTATTAAGTATCTACATATTTTGTTCACAACTTATTTCCTCCCTCAAATACCTAGCTACTACAAAATATAAGTGAAGAGTTCTTCCTTTCTATGGGACGATATCTACACATAAAAATCGGTTACGGTCACCAGTCGTAGACGTAAGTACCTACCTACAGTAAAATAAACAATAAATGTAAACTGTTAAATAAAAGCCAAGTCTCGCGGGTGACCCAGATTATTGACAATTAACATAAGTAATATCGAGCATGGTCAAGTGTGCCCTAGGCCTCTGTCATGAAGAGAGACCCGTGCCCTGTAGCAATTACCTACTTGGTTTACATGAATTAGGTACCTATATATCTACTTAAAGTTTAAAGTGGAAAATAACTAAGCACTTAGATAAGTAAATGTGTGTTTTTATCATAACACTAGTTTTACAAAGCGACGAAACCTTGTACCAACTACGTCTATTATACGTTTAGATGAAGAATATTTTTTAACGGTAAATATAACAAACCCGTATCGATATCGATAATTACACGAGTACATCACTACGCCATCTTGATATGCAAATCTAAGGCACCAATCTGATCGTGACCACTCGCGGTCACACTCAACATTTGGTGACTTTGTTTCCCGTTTCGAAACAAGTACACACTTTATACAAACGTTATAATATTCCGCAGTGTTAATTGCTCGTATTATGCAAAAATAACCGGTTATTTTAATGCAATAGATGGGGACCGGGTTCACCCACCCCGGGCGACGTGAATTTAGCCATATGTTTATCTACCGGAAAATTTATGTTTTTTTTATTAAAGTTCACTCATTGTTTTTGGGCAATAAAAAGTCGATTTGGCCAGTCATAACCTTTCTTGGGTTATAATCGTTGTTAAAATTAAAAAATTGTTTATAAATTAATTTGTTAGTGATAATAATTGTATCCTTTTACAGATGTTCATTACTTTAATTTTTTTATCCGTGGTTTGGACACCGATGTATTAAAAGACGGCGAGTAAGAAAGTCTTGGAAAATTCATTTCCAATATTAGCCTCTATATGTATTTTAATATGCACAGATAAGGATGCCATAAGCTTTTCGGTTCATGTGGGAGCTAAGAGCCTCGGGTGTGCCGATGTGTGTGATGTGTACGTAATTGCCACGCTAAAAACAATTTTTTTACCTGAGCTCACTGAGTTCAATCTAGCTTGTAAATAAAATTTACTTATGGTATTTTAAATTCTCACAAACAATCTGCATGTACCTTAATCACAGAGGCAGGACGCATTTGTGTGGGATGTAATTAAACCGAATTGCGTATTCAATGCGAACGCAGTGTAAAAAGGTCCCGCGTTGGACCCTTGAGTAAATAGCTTAGGGCGCTACTGGGCTCCTCGGATTTTTTCAACCAACTCCGCTGACACCTTGTAACCAGCAAGAAAAAAAGATTTCATAACCTCTATTCATGCTCGAGTTTCAGCTATCCTACACGGGATCTAGTCTACTGAACAATATACTAGGCTAGGACACCACATTTTTCGGGCATAGGTATATTAAGAAAAACACCTTGAAAACTTTAAGAATTTTAAACGCTGTTTCAATATTTTCCTATGCGACAAGTTGGAGTAGAATTGACTTCGAGATTGTCTAATTTGCTAAAACCTTTGTACTAATCAGTGCTGAATAAGTGACAGGATTCTTCTTGAGGCCATTGAATCGTGTAGCACGCTTTGCTCCAAATTGGATACCCATAGTTTGTCCTTTGTTATTGAAACGGCCGTCAACTGATGCAGGCACATATTACTTGGCACATTACATATTATTATCTAAACAGATACTTTGAAAGAAAATCTGTCAAATTAAATATTTTTAACCGACTTAAAAAAAAATTGGAGGTTCTGAATTCGAATTACTCTACTCGTCTATTGAAGTTGGTTTTTTCTTAAGATAAATAGTTATTAATAAGCTTAAATAAAAAAATAAAAAACAAAATAAAATAAATCACTCGTGAAAAATACTTTTCGTGATTCATCAATGAGAAAAAATGTGCTTATTAAATCAAAGTTTCAAAAACTTGTAACTTCTATCGTTGTAACTTCGATTTATCGATATTTACTCGCACCTCATTCTCGTCCCAACACTAGCCGTCGCTAAGAAGCCGATTTTTAAACTGATATTCGCGTGTAACAAGAACTTTTTTGTTCATAATTTTTCGATTTTCACGGTGACCCAACGACCGATAGCATCGATTTTCGCCTCAGGCACGCACCGACTCACTTAATTCCTGATTTAGTACCGCATCACATTTTGATAAGTATTTTTAATTTGAATAAATTATGATTTAAGGGTGTTATTGCCGGTTAATGGGCGGCTTAATCATAATGTCGGGAATTGTCGTGTTTCATGGTAGAATGTCACCGTGGAAGGTTCTGCTCAATATTAGGGGATGACACACGTTGGAAAATTTTTCTTGAATAAACAATAATGTCTATAATAACTGCGAGTTTTTTAACTATCACTAACTTGCCCTTGTCCTCACATACATATACCTAAGTACTAACGAACAAAGTTGATATTCTAAAAACCTGCTAAAACCAACCATCTTAGTACCGATTTGATTCTTGGCCTGTGTCAGTCAGAATCGTCATGGGCGGCAACGAAAGGGTGGTGCTACATGCTCATTGGCTATCTTAAATTATATGCATTATCTTACTTTGATATTTTTAAACAAATTAATTTTAAACTTTGTAAACATAAATCAGCGAGAAAAATAGATCGAGCGATTTAATCAACAGTCAAATGCTCAACGGAGACAAGACTCCATATTTGTTTTCTAAGATTTCAATCATCCAAATATGGTCTTTGATATCATTTTGCTTCTAACAGTGTAACAGTCTTCTTCGTGTAAAAATTTAATTCGTTTGTCATAGTTTTTAAACGAATTGCTTAATTTGTTAAGAGGTATCCCTTTTATGGTCATTTTCAATATTCTATCGTGTTCTTCTAGATTGACGACGGAACTTAAAATGCCTTAAGTTAATTTTCCTTACAAGTTCAATGCTGAGGTCACATGATATAAATTTGTTTTGATCGGGGAGTGACATTTCCATATTCTCGGCGACTCAAGTATCAAGTACAGCGTTTTGGGCGGGGTCATTCATTTCCATACTGTCCTGTCCATCTCTCTTTACATTATATTTTTACTGATTTCATATATTACTTTTAGGTTTTTTTATCATCTATCTACATGTTTTGTAAATCGACAGTGTCTACATAAATATATCTAGGTACCTATCATCTATAAAAATCTATTCTGACAAAACATCTGTTATTAAAAACAATACAATTCCATTTTTGAAATGAAAATGAATGTTCCGTGCGTTCAACGGAAGCCCTTATAATCTGTGGCTGTTAAACCTTTAAGGTAAAGGTACCATTCACGAATGACGTGGTGATTACGTACATTACGAATGTTAAAACGGGCGATAAAGATGTCATACGCTTACATTTGGGGAAGGAACTGCGATCGTTCGCCGAGATTGGTTACTTTACGAGAGAAAAGAAGTCTTTATTGTATTTCATATATTTTTCGGTTGTGTTTAATGAATTTAATGTTATTGCAATGTTTTGTTTATCTTTAAGTCACTTGCTAGTTATTTGGGATTCGAGTTTCGCTTCAGTTCATTAATTGAAACACTGACAATATTGTATAGGTACATTTTATTTCGTTGTCAAAACACAATAATAATCAAAATGGATGACTTAATGGTCAACATGTACTTAATATTTAAACTTTTTTATTTCAAGAAAAGTTTAGATACATCTGTCGTTTGTGTTTAAATTATTGTTTCATATTAAAAACTTCAAGACGTTTTTTTGTTTAAATTGTAACAATTAAATTTTTAATAACACTAAATAGCATTATTTAGTAACACTAAATTGTATAACAATAATAAAATAAAATATATTACTTTTTGTTGCAGGAAACCGTTCATCAAGATGCCGCACACAGGTAATTGGTCTTTTTTATAATTGATCCAAATTGTTCATACAACTTTACTGCACGTTTACTGACTGGGAATCGGAACTTTCAAAGTGCACTTTCTCTCATTTGGCAATGTCTAAATTGGATAAATATCAGATAATTTTAAAATTGATAACCTAGTGGTTTGAATGTTAGTCTTTCGAGCTATGTTTATTATGGTGTTTATAACGGTTTCAAAAAATGTAGTCTGCTAATAAGAACTTACGTATTTCTATTATTATTCATGGAAACTCAACATTTATTTCAAATTAAATATTTAAAATTGCTGTCTCGTAACGCTGATTTCGTCGCCACCACTTTTAATATTTAATATTCGTGACTTTATATACCTACCTAGTGCTTAAATATAAAATGTAAAAAATTATAAACTTAAATTGTAATCACACACACAATCCCTATTGCATTAGAAAACCCGAGTCCACTTATGGCATTATGGTAGTAACACAATTAAGGGTTATGTCAAAATCAGCAAAAACAAAGACCTCAACCAACTAAAGCCGGGAAGCCTTGAAAAAGGCCATCAGATCTTAATTAAGCTAAACAGGAGGCATTACGAGACGAAAAGACGTAAGAATTTACCTCACGCGTTGAAATCATAAGCGTTTCAAAGAACCCTTATCGAGGTATGCCCATTAACGGTAATTAAGGGGATCGAGTTGAATCTCGTATCGAGATAAAATCGGATCTGTATCGGGCCACCCGGCAAAACCGACTCGTTTTCTAATTCATTATACATGCTTAAAGTTACATTAGCGGTCGGCTGTGTACACAATGCTTTTCGTCGTTAATAAGAGATGTGAGTGGAGCCGAGTCCAGCAAATAGAATCGTTGAATGAGCCAATTTATTTCTAAATACGTTTTAATTTGTCTTTTCAATGCACCTACTGGAAATTGATAACAGGATTGTAAGTGCATAGGTAAGTCAATATTGAGGCGACCCGTGCTCAGTAGTGGGTCATTAATGGGTTGTAGCCAAGTGCATAGGCTCATGACTTTTTATATTCTTTGAACGCACGTTACGGATAGAAGCTACAAATTAAAAAGTGTAAGATTTTTGCGGGACGGAAGTGGCAAGATATGCTATTGGCTGAACCCAGTTTACTTAATTACATCCAATAAGGTGTTAGCTGTTAAGTCCGATAAGTTAGCTGTCAAGTAAAGTATGCCAGATGTTCAATATTTAGAGAATAATCAAAATTAATTTTATTTCATTTAGGGATGTTAAAGTCTTCGTTCGTCCTTGAGTTGACCTACCTCTCTTGAAAGTCACATATCTACAACAATTTGAATCATCCCTTAATTTTGCAGATAATACTGCTTTTACAACAGATCAAAGATTAATTTACTTTGCAACAATCCGCAAGCAAAGTCGTATCTTTGCGAATGGACTTTGAATTTGCGCTTGACCACCGTAGAGTCTACTAAACCTGATAATGTCCTGTTTTGGAGTGAAACACGTGTTGGTAGTGGTACGTATGTATGTTGGTATCTATCCTATTTGTTTTATTTAACGTTTCTATTTTAAAGGGAGATGGTTTTTGGATGCAAGAGACATCATCATACGAGTTTGCTCGCGGATTGTTACAAAGTAAATTAATCTTTAATAGCAGTAATTAATTTCCGCAAAGTAACGCTGATATAATTAACTGTTTTACTGTAAACATTCTTAAAGATCCTTTGGGTACCTTAATTCCCAGTACACAGCTATTTACTCGTGAAACTACCCTAAAGATGCAATTGTTCTCTTTCATTTACAGATCTCTAAATCCTGTTAAACTTCGTATTACATTTCTTGATTAAAACCGCTACTGTTCTATAATGTAAAACCTGCTTAACATTTTCGTAATGATGTGGAATAATTTAAAATTTTTGGTGATACCAAAATAATCGTAGCAATTATGGACTTTGAGGTAAAGGCAGCAGCGGCCGACGAACGTCAAACATTTAATTATGAACAATAAAATATGATATTTATCGTAATATCTCATATTGGAGTCATAAAGGTGATGGTATCAGAGCTTAGACAACATTTAACTTCTTTGATTCGGTTCCGAATATTCAAATAGATTCGAAGATCACACACGTTGTTTCCGATACAAATAATTTATTGGGAATCGTTAGTTTATTAATATTTATATGATTTTCTTAACTAATGTGTCTTCTTTGAAGCATCGGTGGCAATCTAGAGCTTTGGAATGGAATTAAAATCGATATATCTTGCGTATTGCATTATATTTGGAGTATATAGTTAAAATTGATTAATTCGGCTGGCAAAGTGTCAGTGACTAGTTACGATGAGGTAACGCTATGGGTTATTTGTCTTCCATTAATTAACTTATCATCAAACAAAAGAGTGAAGCCAGCAAAAAGTAAGCCTAACGGTGTATACACAAGTCTTTCAAAGATGTCTGGTCTCTAGTTTCCAACAAAAAGTTACTGGCCAGCGAGAAGGTCATCTTGGAGAATACACAGATAGACAGATGATTAATAAAAACAAAGGAATCAATAAATTTAGAAAAAGTCTATTCTAAATTCAAAACAAACAATTAGACGCGTGTAAAATACTAACCCATGTTCGAAATTCAAAAATCCTTTCATTTTAACAAACATGTCTCCGAGTTCACGGTGTGGAAGAAAAAATGAGCGCACAGTCGCCGTGGGAGTCCGCTACTTGCATTCCTTCACCGCTGTTTTGTCGCTTCTTAATTACTACCACCCGCCACCAGCACCGAATGATTACCCGCTTTTATTAAGGTACTAGTGACACTTATTTTGCACTCGAAATTCGACTGTAATACGTTTTTTAAGGGCTTCATTAACATTGACACTAACGTCTTAGATATTGTATTTTCGTTAAAAATTATTTTGTTTGCATTTCTTCTATATTACCTTTGACAATGCTAGATTTCAAGCCTCTACATTTGCTCTACACTGAGGCTCTACATAAATGAAAATAGCATGTGGATAATTAATATTTTTGTAAGTCGCTTAGAAATGGAAAAATGACAAATCGAAGCAATTTAACAACTAAAAAAAATCAAATAGCAATATAACATAGTTTTACCAAAGCTGGGGCGGCTTCCAGTTAAAATAAAAAGCAGTGTACTCCACATGACACCTTGTATCTGCTCAGTAGATCGGAGGACAATTTATAAACGGTTTGATAAACCTCCACGGACGCGCATTGACGAATTAACTCGTTAGTATCCGAACATTAGGGGGTCGGGCACCGACAAGCGATGGCCTATTATGGACATGACAACTCGAACATAATGATAAATACGATATTAAGGTGTCAATAATATCTTAATAAGTAAATAGGGCTGTAAATGCGTATATTTTGTAGCAATGTTAAGTTTTTTTAACTACCATATTGGAAAAATCTAAATGTGGCATGAAAATTATAGAGCTAAATACATATATTTTAAGTAAATTTATTTATTTGTTTCAACTCTTATAACTAGCTTTACAGGATTTCCTAATGCGCTGGTTAAGTGAAAATTAAAATATTTACATTTCATTAAACAATTACAGTAATCCTATTTAACCATTCCATTTAAAAACACATTAAAATAAATAACATAATTATACTAAAATATAAATCAAAAATGTCGGAATTAGAATAAAAAAAACTTAAAAATTTAAGTTATGCATATTTTAAGTATAAAAATAAGGCTAAGTTGACTCCGATACGCTTTCTAGAAGATATTTTAATGGAAGAATTGTATAAATTTTGTAAAACGAGCGAGGAGCAGTAAATGGTGAAATGCGACGTGATCTGTGTTGTAAGCTGGTAAGGCAAGGTGTGCAGTGTTGATCTACGATGAGGAGAAGAGAGTAAAGATATTCTGAGGTATTTCAAATATTTCTGGCCAGTGTTTTTTAAAGTGTTAACTGCCTCGTGAACAGGCCTTAGTCAAGATTAGACTGATGATGAATAAAAAAAATGAGAGAGTTCAACAATATTATCGTCATAAAAAATGGGATTAAACGTTTGGAAAACAGTGTACGAGTATTTTTTATTTATTTAAGAAATTCAAGCAATATCAATAAAACTTAAGAAAGTATCAGAGCCATGTCCACACTATAACACACATTTTATAATTCAGTCTATATCAATTGAATCTAAAACATCACGATCAATTTTCTACTTGGATGTTAACATCTGTGTTACAGTTTCAAATCATACATTTTTATATTTAATTGACAATTCATTGAAATAGAAAAAGGCTTTTTATAGGTACAGATTAAGCAAATACTGCTTTTGTTACCTAATTAGATTCGATTTCGCACACGTAGAGTTCCGAACCAGCGATCAATATAATTATATTTATTTTGCAAATAACAAGTCAGAATGCAGAAAAAACCGCCTCGATTAAAAGACTCCATTTTAAATTATTTTACTTTATGTTATTGTTGTGATAGCGGATATAGTTACACGCATTTTGTGGAAATTTATGATATCTACCTTCCATTCAAGAAATATGTGAGACTAGTAAACCCGCCCTTGCTTCGCTTCGGGTAACTAGTCCTTTCAAAAATCTCTATAAATTTTAACAAATTATGTTATTCCGATGTCTAAGCTATTATGTACTGCAAAGTTTCGTGAAAATCCATTCAGTAGTTTTTGCATGAAAGAGCAACAAACACACACACACTCACTCACTCACTCACATACATCCTTACAAACTTTCG
>DWJQ01001042.1:0-11923 GCA_018248915.1 Hesperia meskei straton
GAATTCAATCAAAAAGTTATGGTAGATTTCACAAAACTATTCGTACGTGAATAAATAACGATATTATAAAGATATAATTACCTAAAATTACCAAAGAATGTAATACTAACTACAAAATTGATTATTTGCTTAGGTGCCCGTTTTTTTGCAAAAGAGTGTATTATGGAACTTTTAAGTATCTTTCATGAGCGCGACTGACTCTCAACTGCTAAGACCGTGCTATATTTAATCGTAAATACTTAATAAAATCGGTTGAAATTCCAGGGCGGTACCAAGATAGCAGAGATCCGCCAGATCTCGGGCGCCATGATCCGGATATCGAACTGCGAAGAGCGTGAAGGCGGCAGCACCGACCGCACCATCACCATCTCCGGCAACCCCGACTCCGTAGCGCTGGCGCAGTACCTCATCAACATGAGGTAAGCCCCTCTTACATCTTTACAGCGCAACATCTAACATTCCCCCTCGACGATCCAACCGGTGACCCAGACACACCACCTGTCCATTCGATACTCGCCCGGTCCACTGATTCTGTTTATTTGACATCCTGTTATCTTCCTTCGATTTGTCAATACCTTGTATAGGGGCGTTTCGAAATGAGCTCGTTTCGATTCAATTTTTGATTTCAATACTGGTTCTGATCCGAACTTATTTATAAATATTTTATATTTTATTTTCATTTAATGTTGTTTTTATATTGTAATCAATTTTTGGGTACGTACATATTTTTTGTCGATAATTTTACTTTTTATTTTTATTTTTGCATTCATATTAGTTACATATTAACAAAAATACAGTATATATTATGTCTGTTTACCTTCCTTATGTATTGATTTATTTTGTAACCAAAGTTACCGTAGGAAAAAACAAAAACAAATACCCACAGCAACAAAATAACCGTGCAATAGGATAAGTCGGATCAGCACCGTTGTAGTAAAGCAGTGAGCAATGTGAGCATCCAGACGTCCCCACCTAGCCTGGCCCTCTACAACTCCATCCCGCCCCCGCAGTGTGGAGCTGCAGAAGGCGAATCTCGAGGGGGGGTCGAACTCGAGCGGCGCGAGCTCGGCGGCCGGGCCGCTCGCGTCCGCCATCCCGCTCGCGCAGCTGCTCAGCAAGTCGGGCGCGCTCGGCGCCCTCAGCTCCCTCTCCGCCCTCGGAGGGCTCACCGACCTCCTCGCGGGCGCCTCGCCCCCCGTCCAGACCACCGGCGTGCACCGCTCCCACAAGCCCGCCTATCGACGGCAGGACGACGACCCGCCGTCAAAGTCGAAGGAGCGCAACAAGTACAACCCGTATTAAATGGATGGCGAGATGTAAATTGATATTCTCGGGGACGGTTTGGGCTTTGACGCAATCTACGACTTCCGATTTTAAGGGTAGGGTAGGGTTGAGGGTAAATAGACGATTGCTTTTGTGTTACTCTGTCTAGATTGATATATAGGTAGATAGAGTAATAAATAGTTTTTGGATAGAAGCAGTTTGATCTCTGCGATCACCGATTGTAATAGGATAATAGGAAATGTGGTACATATTTTACTGTAGAAAATGATTATAGAACGGTTACAGATTTATCTGAACTTAACCAACAATTGGATAGGATTGAAAAGTTATAGTAGTTGTATTTTGTATCATCGGAAAGTGTAGATTGTGTCTAAAAACACAACTGAATTCAATGCATTGGGCAGTGGAGAGATGAGAAATAAATTTAAACGTAACATCTCAGAGTAACAGATTTCGATGAGCAATATCAATTTATATCCCGAGATGCAATATATAATGGGATAAATTATATTGTATCCCGTAGTAGAAAACCGCCGCGTCAGCCGCCCTGTTTAAACGTGAGCCTCGCCCGTCGCTTGTCGCTACCTTTGACAATAAAATGCGCTATCCTTTAATGGTATATTATATACGACAACAGATTATGGCTATGATCAATTCAAGTAAAATGCTCAAATTATAATAATCACTCGTTCCATTTGCTATCTTCCTTCATGTCGTATCCAATATTGAGAATACGATAGACGACAGATTGGCGTGTCACATATTTGTTTTCTAACTATGTATTAAATACAAACATTACACGTTTAAACTCCAGCTTTGTATACGTTTAAAAATATACTAAATGTCTCTGAGTGTCGAAACAAACAGACAATAATAAAAATAAAATGTTTTAACCTATTTCGATAATCAATACGAGTACATATAAGTACACAAAAAAGTCACTTCTATATCTAATGTACAAATTTGACGCTAGTACAGTTTCTTATCGGTATATAGATAAAATATGTCATGTGACCTATAAAAGATTATCGTAGTTATTGACCTGAAAATGTCGATAAATTAATGTCCTAAATCAATAATTGTAGCGTGAGTAAAATCGAGGCTTATGTTTTGCGGTGACGGCTAATTGACAATGTCCAAAGAAATCGAAAACCTTTAGGAGCCTGCTTGTGCAGGCTTGGAACATTTATTATTTCCAGTTTTATCCTTTAGTTAGTAAGCGAAATGCGTTAGGTGAAAAATTTCGGTCTGCAATTCAAATCTGTTTGGTGTTGAATGAATAATCAATATGCTTGTCGCGAGCTAATATTATTTTAAGTGTACTTATCAGTTTGTTCTTCCTGCGCGAAAAGACTGTAAGACTTTTGGCGATAAGAGTCTAATACAAAGTGGAAATTAATAATGTGAAGCACTTTACACGCATATTTTGATCGTATTAGAAGGTTTCCTGGTTTTGAACTTCCAAATTTTTTTCATCATATCATTTGTAGATAGTGTGTCATTGCTCATCAAATTGCTATAGTATAATGTGAACGCATTATTAGTTTCCATTGTGTAATAAACATGGACTATATTTATTAGAAATATAAATTACGATTTGGAGTATTTTTATTTTATTTTAAAACTTATATTATGTAGGCGTACAATTGCGGCAGTCATCGTAAGTTGAAAGTTACAAGTCATCTTTTCAGTTATCTGGCATGCATTCGCCATATATAAGTTTTTGTTGTATTGTATTCTGAGTTTATATGTAATGAATCAATAACCATGTTTAATAGTTTATGGGTGCACGATGCAAAAAAATCTTTCGTCGACGGATTAAATACATATCTACTATTAAATATATGAAACTTAAGTTATTCACAAAATGGCTTAAAAGGCATTACAGTATTTATATCTATATATTACGATATTTATATCTGCATTTGTATTTTTTTTCGACATTTATTTTCCATGACGTATTGTGGAAACAAATGCAATCAAAAGTACCTTACCAGCCAAATAAAATTGTTGCATAAACAAGAATTAAAAGCACAGTGCACCCACATAATACATATGTATGTAAAAGTTTATATGGTTAAAATCACTAAATAAATAAGTAATCAATATTCAAAATTGGACCCAGGCACTATTATTGCCAATCATTTTATTTAAGTTTTGTAGATCATAACTTGGATGCGGTCATAATTTTTGTTATTTTAAAGCACTTTCTTTTGTTCACCAAGTTATGTTTATTTCAGGTTAAGGGGAGTTGTATTTTAAAAATATGCGCCAAAATGCGCATAAGCATAAATTATTTTATGTCGTTTAGTAATCAATATACAGAGCTTAATATAATACATAAATATAATAAATAAAGCTATTAGGATTGACTTGTTTAAATGCGGTTTGAAATCGTATGAAATCGATGTATACTTCCTTTGGTTTTCTATTCCCATTTGCAATCATTGTTTGGGCATTTTGACCAAAGAAAAGTTATGAGTTAACGTATTTTTATACCTATTCGTGATTTTAAAATTTATTTTCATCATAAATGTGAAATTATTGTTTCGAAGTGACTAAGTTACATGAAGATCACTATATTTTGTATGACCTGATAAAATGGCCAAAATAAACAAATACGACGATAACTAGGGGGATCGTGACAATAGTAGTAAATACATAGAAGCTTATGCTGTAGAATATATACAGTGCTTTGCGTTTGGTGATTGTATAAAACTCTATTTTAAAATGAAATACAGGGTGTATAGTTAGGACGTCAAGCTATACTTCATAATCCTACTTAAAGTTTTATAGGGAGATGAAACTATATTTGGTATCGTTGTGTAAATTCTGCCTCGTAACTTAAGAGGGTTCATACATACCAAGAGCAATAACGTGCATTTTAAAAGAGGAAGTATCGTTTGATGCCTGCTAATAAGCGTGGACTCTGTAGTTTAAATCCAAGATGATAGAGTTGGTAGGGTATGTAATAAATTAATGTTTTCTATCAAAAATGTTCGTTTGATATCGGTCATAGGTGGACGATAAATGTGACATGTAGACTCGCTGAGAAAGTGTCTAACAAATACCATGTCTCTGCGATAAATAGTTTGAATTTAATAATGCTATATAAAAATCAAAATTGATTATATCCAAAAATATTCATATAGTAAATCTATCTACCAAAAGAGATTGAAATTGTACCATTACATAATTATTTATGACTAGTAAATCCACCCTCGCATCGCTTCGGAGAACCAGTTCCTTCAAAAATCTATAAATTTTAGCAAATTATGTTATTCCGATGTCTATGCTATATTACTACAAAGTTTCATGAAAATCCGTTCAGTAGTTTTTGCGTGAAAGAGTAACAAACCCACACACAATCACTCACTCACAGACATCCTTACAAACTTTCGCATTTATAATATTAGTAGGATAGTAGGAAGTAGGATATTAGTAGGAAGTAGGATTGATATAGTCAGTTTGCTCTTTTCGCTTTTGAATGCACATTTTTACCGTAAATATTTTGTAGTAATCTGTGTGTCATGAATGAATGCACTAGGCTATTTTGGTTACATGTTTGTGTCTATATGGTTGTCGTCGTTTTGGCTCTTATTTAATTGGAACAGTGTCAAAATAGAATTTGTTGTAAGCAGGTGCAGTTTCAATTGTTCTTAGTTCATAACGCGAGATTTAATTACTTTTATAAACTTTCATCTACATTTAATGCCTATTTTTTACTTAACTTACAGACAAATGACAGATAACTAAAGATACATAAATCGTTGTTACGCTACTTATAATACATTTTGAGCTCAGGTTTCTTCTGTATTCATATTTACGGACTAGTCATCGCATCCAATTATAATGCATCACTGAAGTTGTCTAAACATTAAAATTTTGACAAAGTTCTCACATGATGAAAAATGATAATAGTTAAATTTATAGCGCTTTATCTTTGTGCACATTGCACTTTGTGTCCACCGCACGTTTGAGCACTTTGATAAGTCTTTTTGGGCTACTGAAAGAACTAGTTAGTAATCGCACAGCATTTGTCGCCCACCTGTGTCCAAGACCCTAGACAGTGTTAGGGAATTCTCCAGTACAACAAGTTTGAACTGTTTGTAATGTTTACTTAGAAGTATTTTTAAGACTCGTAACAATATTGTAGTTGTTAATTTTAAGTCCCATTTGTCTGTCGTGTTATCAACAAGTTTAGTCAATATTTCATGTTTTTTATTATACTGACAAGTTAATGACAATGAGGTTACTAGCAATATTCTAGATAATTATTATGTAGCAGTCGATATTCTATAGTAAGGATGATTTGCCTTCACACTGTCGTGATTAGTTAGTGCGAACATATAAAAACGAGGTCCAATTCGAGTGTTTAATAATATAAAATGTAGCTCCGTGTAAGGTAAAGTTCATGCCTGCAGTTATAATTTTATTTGTAATTTAAAATCATGTTATTTATAAGAAAATAGACGTTTTCATATCTTTTCATGAATCTTATTACTTGCTAGTATAGATAAGGAGAAATATTGTTTTTAGTACATACCTAATAAAAGTATGATAAAAAGATAATACTTATTTTATTGCATACTTGAATCCGAATTAGTACAGGGTGACAACTTGTCGTTTGTATATGTAAAGCGACCTGAATACCAAGTGTCCCGAGACCCACGCCATATCCTACTGAGCCTACGCCTACTTTGGCACACAATCCCGTGACACCCGCCACGCTGAACCATCGTGTACCTACATCCCACAGCTGGATCATCCAAAATCCCGGTAAGAATTTTCCTTTTCGTTATTATTTTCGTCCGACGCCCAACTTGTAAGGGGGCGACCGCGCGAGTTTCCCCCTTAAGGTCCTTGTAAACCCAACTCCTACTGATTGAAACACCTACATAGTTTAACCCACAAGGTTACGTCCTCACTGCGCGTTAAGTCAACGATGCGTGTCGAAGACTTTGATCAGTGTTCGTCGACGCACTACCCCCGATACACTTTGGTTAATACTATGGAAATGCAACGCGCCGTGTGGACTTAGCCTAACTAAGATATGAATAATTACATGTAGTATTGATATAGCGTGCTAGAGATGAAGAAATGAACTTGTGTGTGGTATGTTTCAGGATCACTATGGAGACCGCGGGGCTGCCGCTGCCCGGCTACCACTACATCGCGCCCAACCACATCGTCAAGGCGCCCATCCACTGAATGCATCCACGGACCTCCGGCTCCACAACACATCAATGAACGTTAACACAGACTAATCTCCCAACACGAGGGATTCGAGGGAAAGCGATGGCTAGTAGCTGAACGTATGTTTACATTTGTTACGAGTTTATAAGTATTTTAGATATTCTTATATTTATTCTCCACTATTTAATCGATCGATGTGCTACGTGTCAGGGCACCCATCGATGGATCGATAGTCGACGGACGAGTCTTCGGCGTGTTTTCGATATGAGAAAGAATTAAAATGACTGACGTTTTAAAATTTGTGATGGGTCTGTGAACAGTGAACTTGTAATTTTTCACGGAGCACATAATTAATACTTTTTTATGTTCGTTCGCTGTTCACGGACGATCGGGGGCATCGGGAGATTGCTGAGTTGATCGAATTTATTATGGATTTAAGCGGTCGAGTATTTCAATTATCCATTGAAATTTATTTTCATTATTACGATCGGTGTCGATCAAAAATAAATTATAATGTTCAAAATGAATGAATCGGGCGTCGGCATGAAGTAGATGTAGATGCGTTACAATCGACCTCGGACCCGCTGGCGTAGCGTAGCGTTAGATTAGCGAACAGAGTGAGAGGGTTAAAGACAATATTTGTAAATAACATAATCGTAATTACCTGAAATTAGGGGTTACAGTAAGTGCTCTCGTGCACTGGCGTTGTCCGACCGAGGGGTGTCGCCGCCAGGCCGCGGGTGGCAAAGTAGGTAGAGCAATATTTACTATTATATGGAAAGGAAAGAGGAACGTAGTACGTGCGGCGGGGGGCGGGGCGGGCGGCTAGTGCGCGCGAGCGACGGTTGCGTTGCGGGTGCGACGCGACTACGAAACCGGTGGGATCAAATCCTTTAAGAATCTTACATTAAAAGGAAGACAGATTAAATGAACTTTTGAATGCATTAATATGATCTATTAATACAAAAGACATTACATATAAAAATAGTGTTAACTGAATGTGATAGTCTTGTAACATATTTTACACGTAAAGATCTCTTACATTATTAACTCATTGTGTACATCGGCTATTGGAAATTTTAAGTCGAATAAATGATATTGGTTTAGGGATCAAAACCAAAGATTGTTAAAGTTTGTTTAACATTAATAATGTTGTGGATTTATGCTAAATTATTCTGAGAGTAGCTAACATTTAGTAATGTAGAACGAATCATTTCACTTATTTTATTACCCTCTCCAGACTGCTCATATTTAGACTTAGAACAAAAATATAGGTAGTCAAGAAGTAAGTGACATATTTCCAATAAAAAAGAAAAAAAACATTTAGGCTTAAGTAGATTAAGTAAGATAGGACCAGTGTAATAAATGCTTTCCAGTGGGTATTTTGATTTCCTTACAGAACAAAATAGTGCCACGTAAAGAGAAATAAATTATGCCAATAATAACATTCGAAATTATGTTTTCAGTATATCTGTTGGTCGTATACCTATAATTATCTAACATTTTACGATGAATTTACTATTTGCATAATAATATTGAAGGATAACATTATTTAATCCACTTATTATTAATTTTGCACTCTAGATGTAAGGTGTCTACACAATTAGCGTAAATAGTACGTATCTACATATCCCTGTAACGTATTACCCCAAGTCTTCCCCTTCAGTATTCGTGTAATAAATATTAGTATTGTGCCAAAGTCGTATCAAAAATATTAATAAAAAAATTGAGGTGACAGCGATGTTCTAAAGTTGTTGGCACTTTGTCAATAGCGTCGGTTCGTGCTAGTCAAATTGGTCTGAAATTTAAAAGACATGATATTTTTTACATTCTAGTCAAAATTTTTTGAATCGGTGTACTTTTTTAACTTAATATTTTACACGTATTATAGTTTATTTATTTGTGTTCTTGAAAGTTAAAGTTTTATCTTCTCGCTTGGAGTAATTAGCTTAGCAATGAAATGATTAAATCAATTATTTATGACAATTATTGAATTGCAAATAGGGCAATGTATAGGAGCTTCGTACTATAAGTAATACATTGTATAAAACAATTTATTCGATATAAAGTAATGCGATGAGAAAAGTATAAAATGAAATTTCGTAGCTGTGATTTTTAAGCGCACTTTTGTGCACAAGGCTACGTCAGGTGAGCAAGGAGCTGTAGGCGAGTCGCTCGCGAGGCTGGCTATTGTAACGCAATTACTTTGCGACAGTTAATTGATCGGTATTGTTGGTATACATTTAGTACAATGCAATTATAAATGAATTAGTGAATAGTGTTAATTTGTCACGTGTATTATGTTCGTGTATGTAATATGGTTTGCATAAATTATTTAATCGATATTAAAATCGTACTAGCGTAGGCTTATAACTCATTATTGTTATTGTTGTTTTCATTTGCTCAATTAAATATTCGTATAAGCTAGGCTCGAGTTACTGTAATGTTTATTTGGTGGGCTGGCCACGATACTGTTCGGCCCGAGTGCTTTTAGTGAATATTCGTATTAAAAATGTTGTAAAAGAATATTTTATTGTTATAAGTAAACTTAAAGTATCAATATTTCTGTTTGAATGTATTTGTTTTCGTATACACTTAGTTATCTTTACATAGTAAAGCCATATAATACCGAAAAATATTTACAAAGATTTTGATCAGCTGTAAGCGAGTATCGTTTATGTAAGTATTCATTTTTTAAGCAGTGGACGCACTCAATTGAAAAAGTTTTGACTGCAGTCATTAAACATGCTGTTTCTGTTTTTGTATGAATTGAAATTGGATTTTATTTTATCATTTGTATTTTTATCCTGATGTGTTATTAACATTGTTTTTTTTTTATGTTACGCACTTAAAATATATTTGAGACCAAAAAGTACAGATTGCACATTTTACATTATAGTATGTGGCTTTAATTTCTTTAAATTTTTATAGGATTTTATTTCGTTTTAGCCTTTATTGACAGGGTCGGACTGCACTGTATGATAGTATAATTAAACTCAAATTTAGCAAATATTTACTAAATGTAATAGTGAATTTTCTAGAAATTTCGTGTTGGCACCTGAATTTAAAATTTTTACTGCACCTTTTGAAGTCCCCTCTTATGAATTTGGGACTAATAGTTAATACAAAATTGATTATTTATCGCCACTTGTGGATCAAGCTTCTAACTGACTTCTTATTGACTGCCGAATGTAAGAATGTGAAGTTATAACGCCATAAATGATATTTTGCTATGTTTGTCATGAATTGAATTCACATACATGTTTGAGGAGATTGGGTAAAGGGTTGTGTAATTTGTTAAGCGTATACAATACTCATTATATTCGCTGCAATCCCTGTAGTACATTCTATTTTTTGAATTAGAACTACAGATAATGTATAATAATATTGTAGTTAATCAGGGTAAATAAACAAATAGTTCAGTCTAAGTTCACTTCACGCTCGTATAGTACAAGTCATAATTCAAAGGACACAATTGTAATGAGAATATATTTTGAACGGAACTAAAATAACAGGCTTAAAAAGGTGAATATGTTTGTTGTTATATTTTTCATCATTTATACATTAATCCTTGGAGGTCCAAATCAGGACGTAGGTCTTCCCTAGCCGGCGCCACTTACGACTATCTAGAACCCTCTGATCGCTGAAAAGATCATCAGGTTCATTCTACAGTTCTACAAAGTCGTAGTCGCGTTGTATGATGTGTCATTGTAAGTGACCAATGTCACGTGATATAAAGTAATATCTCAAATGCCAAATGCGTGTTTCAATGTGCCAAAATTATTATGCCTAAGTCTAAATGATTCAGCATGTGCACATAAACACTTTGTATCAATTTAATTTTGGTAATTTATGTTGTTTTTAATACAGGCTAAACGTTGGTGTTCATTTATGTTGTATTGATGGCTCTGTGAAGTGTTAGGCACTTGTAAAACAACAAGAGAGTTAGCATCGTCGTGTCATGAGCTGTACCAATTTTGTTGTTGCACGTTCATTTAGTATTAACATTAATGGTACTTGATGACTGAGTATAGTTAAGATTAAATTATTAAAATGGCAATAAAAAAATACTCGTGATTCACTAATGCAATTTCGATAAAGGCATTTAATTATTAAAATCACCGTTATCAATGAGCTTCTGTATACACGTCACCTACTTGTAAAGTGTGTGCACCATACCACTTCCGCTTAAAATGGTGTTTATAGCAAAATGGTTACTATAGTATTTTTTTTAAGAATTTTTAATAGCCCATAATAATTTTATTATTACTTAAATACGAACTTCATCATATTTAGATGACGAAGAACGGATAATATTTAAAAATAGAAACATTAATTACTTGTACTAGTTGTATCAGTATATTAATCTTTGTCATATTAAATCTGGAAAATAATTACCTACTGAATTTTAAAATTGGAACAAAGTATTTAGTACCTACCCTTTTTCTATATTTGGACTCCGGCAGACGGAGATAGGACGTAACTTACGGATTCGATATAATGGTAAAGTTATTGAATGTAATGTAATAATCCGTGAGACTACATTTTCATGTAACATTTGAATGTTCTGTCGCCATATCTTTAAATTAATATCAGTGTAATTGTCGACATATCTAATTGTTTTGTGAATTAAATGTTGTACTTACGGTTACAGTATACTGTCATTGGAGTTACTTTCAATATAATTAATGTTTGTTTTCATTATGTTAATTCAATAAAGTGTGTAAATAACATGGATTTTTATTTATGAAATAATACCCTACCGACATCATTGATACTTGCGGAATAACAGTTGTGATGACAATCGATAACAGAGTTGAAATAGTGATAGCTAGCTGAACAGCTGAGCTCAAATTCCTATCATCAAAAAGAGGCAGGCTTCTGTCGCCTTTTACTACAGCCTAAAGAAGTACCCTATTTTATTACCTAGTAAGTACTAGTACCTAATGGTAACTGAGATAAGTACTAGACATCATGGTGATACCGGGATACCACCATGTCGGTGAACACACGGGTCGATTAAGACTAATGCTAATTTTACTATGACACTGGTATACTCAATAATATGTATTTTGTATGCCGGATATTTCAATCCTGTGAATGGTTCATGATCACGGCTGAACAACTGGGACTGGGTCGAAATATCGGCGTACAAAATACCTACCTGCATATCGTGTGTACCCGTATCATAGTAAAGTTAAAAATCTTATGTTACAAGGATTGATAGAACGCAGGCCTTTTGCAACAATGATCTTACCTACGTATCTAAATTGCTCCGAAAAACGTGGGGCTTAGGGTGCGGTTCCACTGAGGCGGAGCGGAGCGGAGCTGTGCGCGATTAACCAATCACATGCCTTGAAATCCATATCTCATTGTGCCTCGCGTGATTTTCAAGGCATGTGATTGGTGAATCGCGCACAGCTCCGCTCCGCTCCGCCTCAGT
>DWJQ01001043.1:0-11922 GCA_018248915.1 Hesperia meskei straton
TAACTACAATTAAGCGGGTTTATGTCACTCGTGCTATAAAATAATATACGATACTTGTTCGTAAAGTTGCATTTTTGGGCAATGGGCAACTTTACGCACCGTATCGTAATGTACTATTTATTTACAGTTGTGCTGTTAGTATTTAGCACCGTGAAAGAGTCTCCAAATCTCAAAGTAAAACTTGGTAAGCCCAACATTATCAAAAATAGATTCACCACCTAGGTTAATTTGTTATTCACTATTAAATATTAACTAATTCTAATAATCTAACGAGAAACAAACCTCTAGTACGGTCTGCGTGTTCCCTCTCAGCGGCCAAGAAATCTGTCGTGTCCACTACGGGAAAACACATGCTTCAGACAAGACTCATGCTTTGTATGCCTATTTACTAATTTAAATCATCTTTTGATGCTACATTTCGACATTTATAACCAACCCCATAGTCGATTAAAGATGCATTGCTACTAATAGGATGAAGAATACAATTTGTATGTTTTTTTCGCACTCATATCTAATACACTGCTATGTGTATTAAGTTTATGCCATGAGAAATCTACAGAAATGTATCGCGAATGATTTCTCTGCATACTTATATGACTATGCAAGCATCATGATATCAAACTGTGTAGTATATACTCGTAGTAGCTTAATAGACTAGCGTAGTAATAACAAATTCGATACAAAAACTCATTCGACCATTTACAAATCTAAAATATACACTTCGGTTACACTAGCATGAAGATAAAAATCATTACAAAGTGCATTTCTTAAATTTACATGCATCTAGCATAGCATAATCTCAAATAGAATATCATAAAATCCAGAAAAAGTAAGAAAAAAAAAACACTTATGAGCTAGTGAAGGAATTTATGTACAAGATAGGATGATCTAATTGGGATGATTAATAACCGATTCCTTTGATTAGCAATTAAGTAACAGGGGTTACAGTAAGTTACACTCCAACGATAAATATTTAAGAAAAGTAATAGTACACATTCAAGTATTTTTATTATGAAGTGTGTCAGGTAATTCTTCAATCTATTTATAAAACGTAAATTATTATTTTTAACAAAATTCCTTTTGTGCAACATCCCTTTCGTTGTCGAACATTAAAATTGAAGTTATTAACAATTTAGCATCATAGAACAACAAGATCTTATCACCAAAATCTATTAATTTTATTAAAACATTGTCATCAAACATTAATCATTATTACCACGCCAAAACTATAATTATGGACTCATTGATCACATCGATATTGTCAATGGCATACTATTTATTCCTTGCATGTCCAAAGTTACGAGCGATAAGGCTAAATTATCTATTGTCTATGTCCAAATTACCGATCCATTGGCTATTTACAATCACTTGCAATAAAACAAAGGCTATGAATAGTCAATCATATTAACAGTCTGTGAACGACTGCTTGATCAGAAAGGTTTAATCATCCAATCAGATTAGGAGCTGAAGACTCGAAGGAAGTCATGGGAAGGTGACAGGTCGTTGACAGGATGGATGAGTCGTTGAAAGGATGTATGGGTTTTGTGTTATGCAAGGTGATTAAAAATGATGAATCACTCACCATCACTCATCACCACTTCCGGCTGGCTGCGGACTGGCACCTGTTTCGTTTCTATTCTCAGCACGCGGTGCTCTGGAATATTGTTTGATCGTGATAAAAGCGTGGAGTTTTTCAATAATCGACACTTATCCTTCGTAATTGATGAAGTAAGTACTTTTACAACTAATCCATGTCTTATATGTTTATTAGAACGTGACATGACGGGAGGTTAGCAGTAGGGATGCAAGGTTGTTGTAATATCGATAAAAATATCGATAATTATATCGAAGCAATGAAATTATCGATAGTTGATAATATCGATATTTTGGTCGATAATATCGAATTTATTTAAATTTAAATATAAAATATGAAGTTCATAGAGATTTTTTTGTTTCATTAGTCTTTACGGACAGGCAAAGGGGCTAAGCCCATACAGCCAGAGAAAATAGAGAAATAAAACAAGTAGAGGATGTTATTTATTTGTTTATATTGTAAGAAAAGGCTAACGTTCGAAGCCCAAACAGCCTTATCTAAGGTCGTGAATTATCGATATTTTTCTTCGGATATGATATCGATATTATCGTATCGTTATAGCGCAAATATCGATAATAATATCGATGTGTCCCCTTCGATATTATCGATTTTCCGATATATCGTTGCAACACTTGCAACCCTAGTACTTCCACTTCCCATTAGTTGTGTTGTGTGTACCTATTCTGTGGTACCTATGTGTGTGCATTTTGTTGCAAGGTTGTTGGATTTTTGTTTGGTCCTTCATCAGTCATCTTTAATAGTAATTCTCAGCTGGCTGAAGTGGAAAGAAACTTGACCTTTCCATCGAAATTAACAGCCGGTTAAAGTGGATTAACTGTCATTAACCCTTTCACACACAGTTTTACGTGGTTTTACGTGTAAACAGCTGTAACATAAAATGGTATGTAATTTTTTTCTCCAGTGACATTGATTTGACCTTAGAGGCTGGCCTGCGAATTAAAAATAATTCATTATTAGAATAAATAAGTATACCAGTCCTCCATCTTGTGATTCCTGATACCTAATGTTTGTAACTGTGATAATATGAGTCAAAATAGCTGGTGGGGATTATCAAATAATGATAATGTATTATAGACGAGTTCATTAATAAGACCACTATGGCATACTTATGTTGCGGATCTAGTAAAGTGAATAATCTTGATATTTCTGCAAAGACAGTTGCTATTAAACCAGTCGCAATGGTAATTTTTTTGTTTATGTATTCCCACATTTCTTATCGGTTACATATCTGTCCAAATAAACGGTCACGTAACTTCTCTTATTGAATTCTACTTGAAATTTTATTCTTAAACCAATTTTCCACTTATTTCAGGCGGCGCCTATTAAAGTTGTAGTTACCGGCGCGGCCGGCCAAATCGCCTACTCCTTACTGTACCAAATTGCATCTGGTGCAGTATTCGGCCCTGAGCAGCCAGTCTATCTTCATCTGCTCGACATAGCCCCCATGATGGGCGTCCTCGAAGGAGTTGTCATGGAGCTGGCTGACTGTGCTCTTCCGTTGTTAGCCGGAGTCCTTCCCACTGCTAACCCAGAGGAAGCATTCAAAGATGTAGCTGCAGCGTTCCTCGTCGGTGCTATGCCTAGGAGAGAAGGAATGGAGAGGAAAGACCTACTCTCGGCGAATGTACGCATTTTCAAAGAACAGGGACAGGCCCTAGACAAAGTTGCACGTAAAGATGTTAAAGTACTCGTTGTTGGTAACCCTGCCAATACTAACGCTTTGATCTGCTCCAAGTATGCTCCATCTATTCCTAAGGAAAACTTTACTGCCATGACTCGTTTGGATCAGAACCGTGCTCAATCTCAGTTGGCCGCCAAATTGGGCATTCCAGTTGCTAATGTTAAAAATGTTATCATTTGGGGCAACCATTCGTCAACACAGTTCCCTGATGCGTCTAATGCGATTGCCAAGATAGGCGGTGCTGATAAACCAGTGCCTGCTGCAATCAATGATGATAATTACTTGAAGACCACATTTGTCTCAACGGTTCAAAAGCGTGGAGCAGCCGTTATCGCAGCAAGGAAAATGTCTTCTGCTCTTTCTGCCGCCAAAGCAGCATCAGATCACATGAGAGATTGGTTCTTAGGAACTGGTGATCGTTGGGTTAGCATGGGTGTTGTTTCTGATGGATCGTATGGCACTCCACCTGATGTAGTTTTCTCCTTCCCAGTAACTATCGCTAATGGAAAATGGAGTATTGTTCAAGGTCTGACCATCTCCGATTTTGCTCGTCAAATGCTTGATGCAACTGGGAAAGAGCTGGCTGAAGAAAAGCAAGATGCTTTGGATGTTTGTAAAGATTGATTAAGTAGAATATAGTTTATTTAAATGTGCATAGCAGCAATTTAGGTTCACAATTATTTGTAAAAATGAAATATTGTATAGAGTTCTAATTGGGATTTAATATATAAAAAATATGTGTATGTTAAAAATCTGTATGTTTCACTTGTAAGCTAAGTTAATATGTGAGTCAAGCAAACAGAAGATTCTAGAACTAGATAATGACTATATCTTGTATAAACATTGTTTTATTGTAAACAACTAGCTCATGATATGGTTATTTTGTAAAGCATTATGCAATATGTATTTATGTAACGTAAACAGCATTTGTTAACAAATTTTACATAGTTCTTCAATATAGTCGAGCTTAGCAGCAGATATCAGCAATAAAATAGATTAGATATTGTAGATCTTGACTGAGATTATATACATTTACAGCACAGTTTGCATTCATAGAATTGTTTTGTGTAGTTATACGGACTATTTCCACAATATGCTAGTTTGTATTTTGAAATACTTCAGTGTTGGGCATGATTATGCAAATAAACTTTTTTTACACGCAATTATGTGTTTAATGACTGCTTGAGTAATGAGTCCTTGAGATTTGATGAATTGCCTGTAACTTATCCTGACTATAGAGAAAACTAGCTTTTGCCCGCGGCTTCGCCCGCGTGGAATTCGTTTATATCGTGAACCGGGAAAGTGGGGAAGGGGTACGTCATCAACTATCTTCCTGGGAAAATTTATCGAAATCGGTCAGGCGGTTTAGATTTTTCATAAAAACTTTCATCCCCTTTTTCAAGCCTTTAGGGGTTGATTTTTGAAAAACAAAGTAGCCTATGTGTGACTCTGAATCTTCAACTATTTTCATTCCGAATTTCATCCAAATCGGACCGGTGGTTTAGCCGTGAAAACGTCACAGACAGACAGACAGACAGACTTTCGCATTTATAGTATTAGTATGGATTGGTCTGGGATATGATGGCCGGTCACCATTTATTAAAATTGGTGTTGGATGTGTCCATTTGTGATAACTTCTCAAGTGTAATTCAGCCTGTACATGTGTGCTCATACTATACAGTATTACATCGTAATAAATTTATTAAGTTTTATCAAAATACATGGAGAATATTTTACGTTGATTATTGACTTATTGTTTATTCTCTGAGAATGTGCTTAGTAGTGTGTTATTAAATGGGTTGCAGTCAATCAATAGAAGTGAATTTAGGACGGCTGAGCTGAGGTAAAAATGTTCCTTTCACATCTTGTTGCGCGTCACAGTAGCATGTTCTTTGGATGGAAAATGCAAATTGTTAGCATTTAAATTAATAGCTCTTAAATTACTAGAATTTAATTATGTAGTAAAAAACAACACAAAATGTATGGAAAATACGTACTTACATACATATATTGGATAGTGATTCATGATAAAGATAAGATTTTATATAAAATACTAACTGACAAAAAATATTTATTCGGCATCTTGTTTTATGTAGTTTATAGATTTGAGCTTTACCTACTTAGGTTATTTATTAACAATGCGCGTTTACTACAAAATCCATTAGTTAAGTTTATCTGGCTCCACAGTCCACACGTCACAAGATAGCCCCATACTATGGCCTTATAACACCTCGCTTGGAATCGAACACTGGACTCATTAAACGGCGGTATATCATGGAGCAGTGGAGACTATTGCGCCATCCGGTAATACTTATTATGAGTATGATTAATGATTAATTAAGGAAATAAACGCTTTAATTAGGGCGCAAATGCAGCAATTTAACAAAATCTTACATTTTTTTTACTTTTGAAAAATTTATCGGTAAGTTACGTCCCTACAGAGGTTTCACTTCCAAAAACTCATTTTGAAATCACCCCGAGACCAGCGCAGCGTGATATTAAATTATGGGTAGCGATGATGATGAGTATAGTAAAAGTAAACGGCCAGGGGAAAAATGTAAATATTTAGAAGGCAGGGAATAATGGTCTTTGCGTGATACTGCAGAAAATTATCACCTCAAGATAAGGCACAATATACCAATGCGAGATTGATTAGATACAGCGGCGGTAATACTTAGATCGGCACAACACTACCCAATCATAATTATAGATTATAGTGCCTCACTGTCGTGAATAAATATTATTTTTATTACTCTATTCATTTATCATTTGATAGCGGTTACTTTCGTAATCATAATCATGCATGGAACTAATGATATACCTACGATTAGCTATCTAAATGTACCTACACTTTGACTCATGGATCACAGCGATAGCGATGATGTAAGCGGGGTAATAGTCCGTACGGGCCTAGTAGAAAAGTGACCGATTACTCTCGATTACGAATTATCGGTTAGTGACTACTTATTAAACAATAAAATCAAAGCGTATCTTTGATTAATTGTCTAATACTTATAAACATTGATTACAAACAAAAGCGTACGAAATAACTTTACAAAAAGTAGCCGATTTCAAAATCGATAGGTACTTAGAGATAACTCAGAAATTATCCGTCGTTTACCGTTTAAATATGGGATTAGACGATATGCGCTACTAATAAAAGAATTATTTTAAAATCGGTACAAACAGAGAAAACGTATGAGGTTACCTACACACATAATATTAAGTATGTTTAAAAAAAATAACCGACTTCAACATCGACAAGCAGAGATGACTCAATAACTACACTCCAGATCTCATTCATAATTTTATATAACATGGGACCACATGACAAGCACTGTTCACTCAGTCGAAAGTTCTCCTTCATAAAAAAATAACTTCTCCTTTTTGAAATTTGAGAAAAAATTGCCACTTCCCGCTAAAATCTAATTCATTACGTACCTACCTGTATTCACAGCTCAATTTAGCTTTTAAGCAAGTTGCAAAATGTACTTAGGTAAGGCTGTTTAAACTCGCCGTCAATCTGCAATGTACCTTATTCACAGGGGTGGAAAGCTGACATTTGTGTGGCAAGCAATTAAAATGAGTTCCGTATCGAACGCAACTGCAGTGCACATAAACTTATCTAATCTATGGATACGTATAACAGGTACCTAAGTACCTACCTAATCTTTGGATAGAACAGGTATGTTATTGATCGGATACCTATAATAGTTACAGCAGTGTCACAGAACTATGTTCTACTTCCAGGGATATCAATAGGTGTTTAAGTAAAAAGAGACGTAATCGTGGTATTATTTTTATATCGCCCATTCACATCAGGCCATCTTACATTTGTTGATTTAAAAATGTGTGCACAAAATGAAAACGAGGGATTTTATGCGAATTTCTGGTAAGTAAGCATAACGTCGTTGCTTTCAGGGCCGTCGTAAGCTGTATGGGCGTCCGCATGCAAAACCGTTTTGGACGCCCTCTTTCGTCGTTTCGATAATAACGTCACACAGGTTTACTTTAATCCGGCTCCACCATGGTCCATTTTCCGCTCTCCAAGTGTGCTGCCAGCGTGCGGTACGCACCTTGCATGCCCGCATACGGCAGCCCTGATTGCTTTATTCTGTAAATGTTGTTTTAAATTCGAATTTCGGCATTAGAATGAAACACATTTTTAAAATTTCAGCACCGTTAATGGCTTCATGTTCGTGGCAGGGTCACGGAATACAAAGAAAAGAGTTTTATTGTTGTGTGTCCGTTAATTAACTAATTATATACTTAAATCTAGCTTAAATTACAGGTAACACAGTCCTTCAACACACTTAAAATTAGATTAAAACTACATTAACCCTTAGTAGGCAACTCGGCAATTACCTAGCTTAGGTAATTAGGGATTTAAAAACGTCCCTACGTGCAATACCTATACCTATAGTAGGTACCTACTGTAAAATTATTTTATCTTTTTGAAAATGATTTTCTAGTTCAGTGGTTTGCTTACAATTTAGATTTAACGGTTTAATGACAGGAAGAGGGGCCACAATGCCCACAATCTTCCAATTGAAGTTACATTAGGTACCATTTTATATAACCAGCTAGTTATATAATGCAAATGCGGTCACCAACGTATTATTCAGATGAGTTCGCAAATAGTAATAATATTATACTAGTATGCTCTATAATAATCCGTGCCTCAGTACCTAAATGTAATCTTCCACCCATACCTATTTAATAATAAAGGAAAAAATTGTTGAGCCAGCGAGATAAAATATTCTCTTATAATACGACTAAGGGACTGCTGATAGAGACGATCGGGCGTACCCACGAAAACCTTAGAGTCCTATAGGATGGGTTGTCCCTTCGTTCTTACGAAAATGGTAGGTAAGTATCTATAGTACGTCCATGTAGGTGGGTATAATTTACCTAATATAAAATTAGGTATGTAACGAAATCATACCTAATGTAAGTGAGACACAAAGTAGTGAGACCTATCTAGTTTTAAGTACCAATTATATTTAAGGAACTATTATATTTATGAGAAAATATTACCTGTATACCTAAAGTAAGTAAGGTAGCATTAGTTAAGTAGATTTATACAATACTCCATTGTTTCTGCAGAAGCGTTACGCGGAAACCACCGAACACATTTAGATAATATTTGACATATTTCTTGCTTATATGAGGTCCCTAAGATATTTTTCACTCCAGAAAATGGATTTGTTTCCGCGGGATAACAGATTGAAAATCATTGTAATATGACTTGCGGATGTAGGTACACTGATTTGCATTTGTTATTAAATAAATCTTTTAAAAAATACCAATATAATTCATGTATGTGATTAGACTGCAGGCATCACCTTTCGATTAAAAAAGAGTTACACAAATCCGAACACCAAGTTAAAAGTTGTGAGGTAAAGACCATAAACTATATCTACAGAAGTACACATTATTTAAGATTTGAGAACTCCCTCCTGTTTTAAAGTCTATTAAAAATTAAAAGAAGATAAATAACCTGACAAATTGTCATGTTATTAACATTAATTTCCCTAACATAAATTAGCTATCACAGTATTAACTCATTAATAGCTACAGTTAACTTGTTTTGCCCACATTGTACCTATTTATAATCGTGATGAACCACAATAAAGTCATGACGATAAGTAGGTACAATTTTTCAAATTCCGAGCTTACATAATGTTTTTTTCTGCGTCAGCACAATGTGCATTAATTTGGAAAATAGATCTTTCGAGTGTTAGATATACCAGACAATCAACAACAATGTATTAGATATCACAAAATTAAGTCCAACATCGTCATTATCATGTCGATTTAACAATAATTTAGTTTAAATACGTACGGACCGGCCGCAAACGAGATTGTCTAGCTAAACTTTCAAGACTTATTATCCTTAAAATGGTTATGGCTGCGTCACCAGTGCGTAAAGTAATAAATTATCTATGTTTCAAGAACTTGCTTATATACGTCATGAATTTGTTAGAATACTCCCTTCTTAGACGATATCGTAACATAAAGTACGCAACTGTCCTATGGAACGCTGCAAATGCAAATAAATAGAGCATTTGCATTGAGTAAGTTTGATTGCCCATTCCAAGGTCTCTTAGCAAAAGTTTTGGGTCTGCATACATGCAGAAATCGGAATCACAATCCATTAATTGACGATTATCGTACAAAGCTAAGCAGAATCCTGAAACTGCGTAACGCAAGTATGACATCGACATTAAAGTCCTCATGAAAGTTTCGATGTAGAGTCCGAAGCCCATTCCGTAGCAGCATAAGGCGATGAGAGGTGAGGCAAGCGCCGGGGCAATTATGGAGCCATTCTGAAAAAAAATTGTTTAATTAAGTCATCATCATTGTCATCTCATCCCATAACCGTCCCACTGCTCGGGTGGTCTCTTCTCACAATGATGTTAAGGGACATAGTTCACCAATTTGGCAAAGTGCGGATTGGCAGGCTTCACACGCCTTTGAGTTCCGAACACTCCGGGCATGCAGGTTTCCTCACAATATTTTCCTTAATCGTCATAGCGTGTGACATTTAAATGCTTAAAACGCACATAACTCCAAAAAATTCAGAAATGCGCGCTACGATTCGAACCCAGACGCCCCTGAGTAAGAAGTCCAATTCTTAACCCCAAGGCTACCACCGCCACCGCTTCGAGTTTAATTAAGTCTATAAACAAAATAAGAATCCTTTTCCCTATACCTACGAGCTAGCAAGTACTCTATTTCCAGCAATAGAGTGGACAGTAAATCACATCACAAACATTTAACGTTCCGAAAACAAACATTCATCTGTCAGCTAAATGTTTGCATGTTTGCATTGGTCCGGATTTCGTACTTGACAAGAAGACGTTTATCCTGAAGCAAACGCGGCTTTGTAGCGTCGGTGTATTGGAACTTCTAGAAACGGTTTTATGCTTGTAACTACTAAATTTAATTTAACCTAGGTACTAAGTACAGTATCAGATTAAAAATAGGTAGGTAAACAAATGTAGATTATATGTATAGACACAACGTCTGAAATATTTTTGTGTCTTGCAACCTTTTTAGAGTGAAAAATCCCCATGGAGTTCGCATCATCTAAATGTAGCGTATAAATCATACTAGGAGCTACCCCCAAGATTTATGATCGTTTTACTGAAGGCTGCCCCTTCATCCTCGCTGTAAGTCAGTCACTACGGCCTCATCTATGAAGACGATGATGACGAGATGATGTGAGGATCCGGTAGTAGTCGCTGATGTCTTTGGTGATACCAATTCATGGAGAATATAATCAAATGTTCGAATGATTAAATGCAGATTATCTCACCGTAACACTGAAACTCGTGCCAAAGATTAGTCCAAAACCTTCAGAGGAGAGTGCCATGAGGAGACCACAGGCGGTAAACATGATGAATCGAGGCCATTCTAGCAGTTGGCCTGACATGAGGTAGCATATGGTGAGAAACACGAAGCCTAGGATAACCTGAAATCAATAAAATATTGTTAGCGGTTAATAGTTATTGGAAACCTATAACCACATCACACGAATGACAAATACAGCAACCACACAATTGATAGAAGATTTACCGATAACAGGATTAATGGTACAGTTGTACCTAGTTGTTTTTTGTGCTGCCATTGTTTGGATACATTAATTGGAAATAGCAATTTGATACACGGTGTAGCAACTAACTTTATTGTTTGATATGGTCTGATTTCCAACCAAGGGGAAAATAAATTTGGAAGAAGAATATTTGCGTTCAGTTGTTAGTTGTGCTGTGGGTGATGTTTCATCCCTGTTGTCGTTGATGCAAGAGATGAAAATTGGTATTAAATCCAACTTTGATACGATTCAGTAGAAAGGCAGAAAGAACGAAGAGAAAGGATTTTCTTTCTTTTTTTCCCTCTCTCTAGGGAAGCAATCTTCAACAGGCATACCTATGTATATTATTTATACATCGAGGGTGTCACTGATCACTGACACCAGAGTCTCTATCTTGCTTGCTTGCAGAAACTGGCCAATTTGTCATTGAGATAAATAATGTTAAAACTTTGACGTCGTACCTACTTCTATTCCGTATCCAATTTTGTTTCGTGTGTAATCACACGCGTAAAACAGCAATACGTGTGTAAACTGTTGGTGCAGAGCTTATCCCGTCGCAAACTGCGAATTAAATCGGCTATCACGTGAAACTAGTACTCTCATCAAATTAGATAACGGTTCGTAGCATACGCTGAAATATAACGGCTGATAACCTTTTACAACAGATTGACTACCTCTTTTAGGTAAGTGGGTAGGTACGTAAATTAGGTTAGGGATTTAATTAATTCCTATTATTTTTAAAACTTGTCTACTTAGGGTAAACTGAGGAGTAATTGGCCACTTGAAATTCCAATACCTTTAAATTAAGAATTGTACGATAGTTACGCTACCTCTGAGTAGAGTACAGAATTACGTACGCGCCTTACGTAACGCCTCAGTATCTCCTAATTCTTATTCTTCTCGATTATCGTTTTCAGGAATAACTGAAGCTACAGAGACATTTTGATAATTAAAACATTTTATTTTTGTCTCACAGAAATAAATAATCTGTGTACATTTTAAGAACTTACCATAGTTGGCAAAGTCGAA
>DWJQ01001044.1:0-11920 GCA_018248915.1 Hesperia meskei straton
CTCGGTCTGGGTGTGTGTCCTTGTCTTGTGTGTTGTCCAAGGCACCCACGACACAGGGAATCCTAGTGCGGGGCTTTAAGTGTGAAGCGTTATTATTATTATCTTATCATCACATTACTTCTTCTAAAGTAAAGTCTGGAATTGAATAAGTGATTTGTATTGAATATGCTGCCTACTTTCTTCAGACCCTTCAGACGAAATGTACAAGCTGTGCATTTGTAAAATAAGAAAAAGTTAAACCATACAAAGGTTCCTGCAATAATGCGAGTGGAAATCGCTTAACTGTCGTTTTGTTTTGATTGTGAAAGGAGTGCATATAGGTTTTTCTTTTGGCATAGGTACATGACTTTGTCTTTTTTCTCGCCATATTTTTGGAGTGCTTTGAGATAAGCTACAGAGAAACCTAAAGCAACTTATGTTACACGTGAAGAACTGAAAAATGTAATTACATCAGATGATAATATCTTATAAGGAAATATATTGTTCCATCTATCAATAAAATTGCCTATGTAAATTTATTTCACCCCAAAACGGAGCATTCTCAGGTAAGTTAAGGTCTACGAAGGTTATAGCTAACTTTTATACATTTAAATTCTTATAGCTGCGTCAAGAATCCTTAGTACGATAGCGATATGGCAGCTCATTGTATTGTGCTGTTGATATTAAAGTGTTGTTTTACGTTGGCTTCTTATGGTGTGCAATCAATAAAGAGATTAAATGAAATAAATGATATTTTACAACTTTTAGTGTTTACTCCATTAAATATGTATATCTTCATTAAACATTCTCAAGCGTCAGCTTTTTTTTCAATATATTTGCAGTTACTAGAAACACATAAAATAATAAAATAGAATACCTACAGAACCTTTGACAAAGACAAATATAAGCCTTGCGTGAGTAATATCAAAAGACGCCCGTCTACGCAAACGTAATTTGATGCTTCGCGGTAAGACATTATAATTAACTGTCTGTTTACGTACGGATCTTACTGTTCGGAAAATAAACGTTCAAGTAAATTGATATGAAAATTACTGAAAGACAAGATCGATGAAGATAATTATCTTCAATTCATATACATTTTATTTATAAATATTTAAGTTTATCTTTTATTTATATGTAAATATTTAAGTTTATCTTGATATACAAAATAACCATTATGTAGGTATACCTACTAGGTATACCTACATAATGGCTAACAAGGTAAGTAGGTACTTATATTAATTTTTTTTTTTTATTTTCGTGTCTGTCTTTTCCAATAGGTATCTATCTACCTATGATAATATCAAAAAATATTGTTTGTATTAAAAGGGTTTAGATTCAAACAAAGAAAATCATGGGAAGTATTTTGTATTGCATTGTAAGTGCATTTATACAAGAAATACAAAAAATATAAAAGGCCTAAGGAATTTAAGTAGTACCTAGGTACTATTCGTAAAGTCTATGCTAAAATGGATATTAAATGTTTTTCATAGACAGACGACAATCAGTTACAGTTTTATGTATCATATTTGTTATATATTTTATGTGTAATAATGTTAGTAAACTAGCGCAAACCATTGATTACTCAGTAAATGGTTTCTGTAGTCCATGGACGTCTACAATCACTTTTAACGTTTTCTCGCTGAGTAAAGCAGTAGCATTTGCAGAATTATAAGACATATCCGGAAATTTGTTATTACAAGTGTGCCGGTTTTCTCATAATGTTTACTTTACCGTAACAATAACAAGTCATAAGTAATTAATTTTAAACCACTTAGTCTATAATTATAATGCACTTGCATTGAAACCACTAGGCTAGCAGCAGCTAAAAGCAGTATCGTTTTAAGTATACTTTCGCGCTTTAGAGCTATAGGTATCTCGGGTGGTATGAACAAATTTAATAATCCTACTTTCTACAAATATAACAAATGTGAAAGTTTGTATGTATGGATGTTTCTAATCAATCACCCCGCATCTACTGAACAGATTTTGATGAAACTGGGCAATATTATAGCTTATGTTCCAGTATAACTCATAGCCTACTTTTTATCCCGAGATTCCTACGAGAGCGGGACCTACGCGGCTGATATCTACGGGTCCCTAAGCGAAACGAGGGCGATTCACTAGTTCATCAATACTTAAAACATTGACGACTCGAGAACAAACATCTTTGTGTGACATGGTTTGCCTGACAATCTAACCGAGTACTCTCCGTTCAGACAGGCACAAGTAAAAATACTGAACTACGGGGTAAGTAAATTGAAAAGTCGCGAGAAAAAAGAATTTACCACATTTTACCAAGAGCCCGTAGATTGGAGAGAAGTGTCATACCCTCTTAGTACAAAGTAGGATAAAGTACATTTTCTGATATCCACGGCTACGGCCGGCTCTGCGGCCTCGCAGTAATTTATTACATTACGACCCGTTCATGCCCCTTTTACTAAATTTGCTGAAGTAAACGGAAAATGCAATTTGTATGAACGAAGAAAAATAGACATACTATGTGGCGTCTATCTTCCACGAGAGAGTAAGCTGAGTATTAAGTAAGAAGATCTCAAGTGTTGAAGAAAGATAAAATAGTAAAAATTTTACTTTGTAGGTGTAGTAGGAGTAAATGAATTTTCGTTGTCAGACTAAATAAAGTACCTACATAACGTATTTGGCAGCCAAGGTAGCGGCAATTCCGGTCTTAACTGGCTTTACAACAACACCCAAGGGGTGTAACGCTCTATCCATCTCAAAACAACCTTCCCTGCCTTATTTAACGTAAAAGCGCCAGCCATATCGTGAAGATTATCCGCATTGTATATAAAAAATACGGCTCCTTTGTCTCTAAAAACAAACACTAGAATTAAGCCATTAGAAGATAAGCATACATGCTCTTTATACGCCTCGCTGAAAAACGGTCTCTCTCTCTTTCCAAAGGTTGTTGGACTTGATAACCTTTAAGTTTAATCCGAAGGTACTCAAATATAGAGACAGGGCTGTAACCCGGCCAGCTTGTTACCACCCTCTTGCTTAAGTCAACCCCCAAAAAACTTGTTTGGCTGGGCTTGCAAACCAGTATATTCTTTATTCTTCTTCCTTCTCCGACAACGAATCGATGACTCGTCATATAGTTTGCCGGCTGTAAACATGAAGAAATATTTATTTTCTCAGTCTATACCTAGTTACTTAACAGTTATTGTTGGTATTAATAAGTTTGGTTATAGTTGTATAGTTATGTATGTATGGTTACCAACATTTGGCTCCGGAACGTAACAACTAACAACCATTAAACACAATGACGTGTGAACTAAAACAGCCGATAATAAAATAAATAATGCCTCGTGACACATTAATCATAATTTAACAGCCGCTGAAAACATGAAATAAGCTGCGAGATAAAATCATGCATCATGTCGGCTATTCTCACATAAATAATGTGGTGGGCTGTAATGTTTAGGCATGTTGGCGGAAGGGCTACAAACACATTTACGGCTTGTGAGAACCGCGAATTCCGGTAACTTTTAATGTATTCACACTGGCGGTTGTTCCTGACAATTCCAACTGGCACACATGGCGTTCTAACAAAACGAGAGTTTACCTAATAAGTCAAAGAAACTATGGAGAATGTTGTATTGCTATCATCGTTGACCGTTGAAACCTTTTATAAAGTTGATATTTACTATGAATCGTTACTTGAAAATAAAAATAAAAACTATAAATCACGTTTCGTATAACATTCAAAACTATTTCAAAACAGTAGATATTAACTTATTTAAGTTTTATATTTGTATCTTGTTTTAAAAGTAAGCTTTTATTATCGCTAGTGTGAAAGTTCAAGCCTCATCTCATATTTGCCCGAAGTGAGTTCGAGGATAATGTGGGAAATTAACGTGATGTTAGTACCACAGAATAGATAAAAGTGGTTCTGTGGTTAGTACACTGAGTATAAGTTCCTATATCATTTGATGTCAGTGCTGTAAATTGTAACATAATATTGTTAAGTAGTTAGCATGTAGTAATAGTTTTTCAAACTATTGAATGTTATTTTACGTTGTTTAAAACAAAAAAAAAACTATTTAACTTTTTTTACCTCAATTCATATTTTTAAATCAATACCATATTTGGTGACCCAGAAAGACGTGATTTGGAAGAGTCTGAAGCAGACTAGCATCCAGAATATGAGAGACAATAAATTGTGGTCTTGTATGAAACCACCATTCTATTGTGTAATATTTCTTCTGAGACATCCTGCCAGGCGCCATACCCTTCACAACCTGAAGCCAGGCAGCTATCAAACCAGGGCCGTAAAATTATTGTAAGTACCTAGAATGCAAATTGTACATACATAGGTATTGTTTGTAATGGATTGCAAAAAAGTTCAATTTTAAATGGCGTAATGACGTTCAGTAAATTTACACGTATGCCGAAGCCATTTTATAGGCGTGTACAATGTGTGATAGTACACTATAATAGTACTTACTGTACGGTTGGGAACGATGAACTTTTATTCATATAATTATGCGAGCAGTGTAAAATGCTTTGATAGCGTGATTCAGGCTACGTGACTTCGCCCTGTGAACCTGGGTGCAATGTCGCCACACGGTTAGCGGTGTTCGAGTTTTTTTTATAAATGAATTTATTCTTATTGTTCCATTCTCCAGCAAGTAGGTGGGGGATCTTGAGCAAATATCTTGTATACTTACTTACAATTTTCCACACTTTTTCCTTAGGGTTTGATTTTCGGGAAAAAATGATCGTGTGTTTTTTGAGGGTCTCATACAGTCTCCACTTTCCAGGGTCCCATGACGTCTCCATTTAAAATTTCATCTCAATCGAGAGAGCGAATGAAACGTGAAAAGCACACGGACCGATAGCGTAAGTTTCTCGATAATAATATTAGTTTGGATGGACGAGTAACAAGCAGAGCTGGCCAGCCGATTAATGACCACACACTGTCAGTGTCCATAAAGCTCGAACACCGAGTGGAACACGATTAATACGAACGCGTATAATTTATGCATCCGCTCCACTGGACCTGCACTACGGCCATGTTTGATTTGGGCGCGCAAACAAAACGTATGCAAATAAGGAGTCGCCTCCCGTCGGGTCTTGGTGCCAACGAGACAACATGCCATCTTGATCGATATTGAACCTTACTGTGTATTAATAAAGTGGAAATTTGGATTACTTAGATGCAGATCTAAGTCAAGACATTGTAACCAGCTCAGATTTATGTGGACGCCTTGACAACGTGCCGGTTCGATGCTTGCGTCGATTCCTCGATGATAAATTGTTTTGATTACTCGTAATATCTATCCATGAAACGTATAAGGTTTAAAAAAAATATTTACTTTTTCACCTGTCCGATGATACCTATTTGAGTATAAATATTTTCGCGAATTTCTTACATTATACTACGAACCATGCAAGGAAAAGCTAGTGATTTCCTCGTAATAAAGGAATGTTGAACTTCCATAAGTTTTTTCGGATGATTTTTGAAGCACTCGCAATAGGTATTTATAAAATGGTAAAATTTTTGACATTTAAGATTTATTTTATATATATTAAGCAACTTAGTACATTCTCCATAAACTTCAGTAGATGTCTAAAAATACAATTATTTAATATCTCTATTAAGCGACTCGACCGCCATGCTTTATTAAATCCATCCAAAATTCCGAGCACGTGATCATTTTCAGTCATTTAAGCGGCATACTGCAAAAATATTATTTTTCACAATTAAAGCTCCCCTCATGATTTACGGCGCCTCGCGTCTCGGACGTTTCTGCGTCTTCAGCAGTAAATAACAAAATTAGGGGCCCACCAACATTATTATTATGGGTATGTGAATTTCTTAAAAAAACATAATATAAGCTTTCATAATATTTTACAGCTGAAATAAGACCCGTGTTAAAATGGCTTTAACCCAGTAGCGCAATTCAAGAAACTCATAAAATTATGGAGGTTCAGAGCCTCTAAACCTCCATCAGCTTGGGGATGCAAAACAGTACTGTAAGCGGTTACTCATGAAGCAACCGGCGGACCCTGACCGCGACTGCTATTAGCTTACTTAACTATCTTTATATTAGTTATAGATATAAATAACCACCGATCGAAATACGCCATCGGGTCATTATCATTTTGTTTATTCTAATATTACCTAATTTTCTGAATACCATGTCTTCGTTCTTAATTTTATTATTGGTAAGCAAAACAACCGTTCAGTGCGACGGCTCACGCCCGCCCTATAAATCAAATAGAGAAATGGGTCGCACTTAGTCTACGTGTTGGAATACGCTTCTATATAAACTTCGCACGGTACTAAATATTTCTGATGTTTGTAGTCCGGAATTTAAGAATAATGAAGAACGGGGAGTATGCATCGGGCCGGGTTTTTATTTATGTATTTATTTCAAACTCTTAATCCAACTCTGAGAATAAAAGTACACCAATGTATATGAAAATATTCAAGGAGTACCCACAGAAGTCAGTTTTAGCGCTAAGTACCCGATCTCTTCCAAGCAAACTTAGGTAAGAGGTAGGTAAAGCATTGCAAAGATTTAGAGTTCACCCGGGGATGTAACACCGCCCGTCACGGTAATTAGTAGGTACCATTTCTACCGCCATTATAATTGTTTTAACAGCAATTATATTTCGGATAGAAAGGTGTGAAGTCAGTTACACTTTTTTAGAGGCGACCTTCTCAGTCCTGAAGGGTAGCAACGCTTCTGTGACCGAATTAAAAGTGATTCATACATAATTACAATATTACCAACTGGACTAACTATCATTAACAATAACAACCCAAGTCCTTACACTAATTAACAAACTAACTAATGGTCTATTACCAACTGCTGACTAGACTAACCATCCATATTGTAACCTAGTCCATATTGGAGTGTTGTTTTAGGTCGGTCACGTTTCTCGTAAGCGGCAGCGGAAGGGTGGTGCTGCATGCTCATTTATTAGTTATCACCAATATACCTACTAACAATGCTTTGTGGGCCAAGAAAAAAGATATGTAGAAAGTATCTATTGGTTCTCGAGACAAAAAGAGTCCGAGGATTTAATGCCAGCTTATAAAGACCCAAGGACTTCAATAAAGTTTCTTCATGCCTGCAACTTTAAAATATAGAGTACATATAGCCGTAATGATTTGATAGACATTAATAAATTACAAACCAAACAAAAATTTTAATAATTCGCATTTATTTAATTTTTTATTAATATTTTTGGCACCAGTACCTAGCCCGTAAAAACGAAATCTCATAAGATCGCCAGGGCCCGGAAGGTAAGCAATCGCTGACGTATTAACGGCAATATACAAGACATAGTGCGCCGTCAGTCTAACCGAGGCCGGGCCTACATTATGGACCGTGTAAATGGGGTTTTATTAAATATTCCCCTTCCTGCGCCATCCCACTTTAACGTAAAATAATGACAGCAATATCGTTCACATTAAGTTTTATGGAATATCAGAAAAAAAAACACTTTGGAGGATTATTTTATCGGTAACAGTCAGTGTCCACGGAAGATAAATTTAAAAGACCACATAATAGGTACGTTAATACGTATTAAATTTAGTTTGAATTATTAGTAACGTAGGTGGTTTGAATAAATTCTTCCACAGACCCCATAATATCTGTAGATACCCTAGCTCAGTTAGTGGTGAACTATATGTAGGTACCCTTTTCGAGGGACGTTTCGCTTTCGAACCTATCTGCCTCGCTGGAGCTTCGGCTGATCTTGCCGCAGTAACGGACCCTTAGCAAAAAAATACTTATTATGCCAAACTTAAAGTCACTCCAAAACACTTCATATTGCCATTCTCTCATTCAGTTAAAACTTCGAAATAATAATATTAAAATTGGAGGGCACGTAAAGCCGTCGATCCCGATTGTTATTGATAGATAAATGTCGTTAAGCCGTGTCGGAGGCCTTCGGGCGGCTTGAAAATTTTCTACACTGGGTTAGCCACTAACCGCTCCACCAATCCGCATTGGAGCAGCGTGGAGGAGTATGCTCTAGGCCTCCTCAATTATGAGTAGTGCTCAGTGGGTCATTAATGGGTTGTGGCCTACTTCCATATATATTATACAAGATAATTCATGATACCTACAAGGGAACAGATCAACTACATTCTGAATACTTATACCATAATATTCAATCTTGTCTTTAGGGATCAAGCGACGCTATGTCAATTTAGCTCCATGCGTTTGGTCTCTAGATCGCTAGAGAAGAACAAACATTTATGTATTTACTTACAGATGAAAACACAAAACTACATCACTACATTGACCAAATAAAAAAAACGTTCTACCCTTGCACAGTGCCGATTTCATGGGCATTTTAAATATATTGTTCTGAAATATTCTACTAATTCAAATAAATGCAATAGTGATTTATTTAGCATCTAATACATTATCCCTTCGTGGTTTTCCGGTCAGGGGCCAAATAAATTTTAACAGGAGGAAGAAAGTTCTACATGAAAAATTGTACCCGCTCATCCTGATTTATTTTCATGAAAGCTTTCCGTAACCACCTTATCTTCAGTTTTTTTATACATACGAGCTCACCTACAAATAGTTTCTTTAACCTTGATTGAATAATAAATGGCCGTGAGTAGATACAATATTTGAGAAAATCTATTATTAAGTATTAGTCGTATTTATTGATGCAATAGGTACCTATCTGGGAAGAATGATTTTAAGTAATAATATTTTTTTTTATATGCGCATTTGTTTCTGCTAATCTTAGACATTGCTTGACTGGTTTTTTCGGTGTGATGTGGTATGTTTGGAGTAAAATTTTGACATTCTTCAAATATAAGAAATAGAAAACAAACAGGAAAATCTGAGAAAAATCCACATTGCGATTATAATTACAATAATAAACAAATAAAACCTTCGTCTTTTATTTCGCATTACAAACTCACGCGTACTAGGGTACGTAACATACCACATTGATTGAAAACGACACTCCCAAAATTTACGATATTTCAATAGGCACCGCGAATCGTTCTCACAAAAGGTATCGAATCAATCAATGCTCTCATTTATCAGAATCCGATTTCACAGGAATAGCGTTAAACACACGCGTTTAAGGTTACATCGAAAAAAATCTTTTGGCAATTTCACACCGTTTGTATTCACATAAGCCCCTGTGAAATCAAACATGTCATCGAATGTAGCTAAGCTTATTGTGTCGACAATCTTTAGCGACAGCCGACAAGCTTTGTCGGGAGCTGTTTAAGACGCCATATGGCCGGTCTCTATGGCAGGCAGTTTAATACCGGATTAGTCTGCATTCAACTGATGCGTGAAAAAGCTCACGGAGTTATATTCATATAACTATTATTAATATTACAATTATTAAGATGGAAATTTTCTTTGTCATATGTACAATAGGTACTTTGTACCAGAATATAATACTTATTTACTGAAATAAATTTATGTCAACAGTTTTAGTAACATGATATCTCAATTACAGTAGGTACCTACCCATTCATTTTGTAACGGAGTAGTAATTTTGTAGTGGATATATTTTCTTGATTAAGTACCTACGTAGGTACCTTTCTGAAGTGATTCAAAATGTCAATAAGTACGATTTACAAAAGAGCAACTCAGTAGGTACCTACATTATGTCAATTAAAACTTTTATAACGATTGTAATTTTAAGCACGGCGTTTGTTTTTCTATCATTCTTTCTTTAGATGTCTTATATATTAAGAATGTTATCACAACGACGCATTTTCTGAATCGAGTGGAAAAGGTAAAGGAGAATGGACATTTTGGTCTACAGTGCAATAATAATTTGTAGCACATTTTCAATTTGGGATAAAATAGCTTACATCAATATTTAAACGGACAAAGATTTGGGGAAACTTCCAATAGTAAATATTGACCATGTAATCTTCCATTGCATGGCTGTATCTGTAGCTGTATGTAACAGCCATACAAACATGAGTGTGCCCAAGCCAGGAAATATTATTGTTCAATTTTAATTAATAATATTATCAACTCTATTAAACAATATTATTGTACCTGCTTAACAGGACGACGCGACGTACTATTGGCACTTGTGCTCATGTTGTATGGATAATCTGGTACTTATGGTGTGTCCGTCATGAATAGTAGGAGAGCTGACACTAATTTTGGGTAGGTATTTGAGGCAAGCTGAAAACTTGGCACATAGCTCTCCTATCATACCCCAACACAGTAGTGCAGACCTGGCTGGTCAGTAGCGGGGCTAAATCGATCACGATATATTTTTTTCATAAAAATGTATTTGAGGCAATATGACATTTTTATATGTTGTAATATAAATTGAGTAAAATAATTGGGTTTTCTGATTTTGATGATTCTTTTTTGTTCGAAAGGTAGTACCTACTTTTCATGTGGGACCATATAAATTGGAGCGACATCTGCGAGTGGTTTTTGAGTTATGTCGACTTTGAAGTCGGTTATTTTTTGTAAAAAGTTATGTACCTACATTGTTTCATTATTATTTTTTTAAACGTTCAATCTTTGTCACGCTCACTACCTAAGTACTGTCAGATTCAATGTAGAACTCGGATCCGACAATACTCAGAGGCATGCAACGTACATATGAAAATACATAAAATAATCCTTATATTAATTAACATATGGCTTATTCTTATTGCAAGGTAGACCAGCTTCCATACATTTATGCCCATCCTCCTTTTACTTAAAACTTATGACAGTACACAATAAAGAACTGCATCAAAACTGGTCCAGCAACAAATCATACATACAAATAAACAAATAAAATCATTGTAAACAGATCTATTGCGTCAATAAATTCTACTAAAATTTATTGCTCTACAAACAATCAATTTTTATAATGATAGCCAACGTTTTTTATTCTAATTACGAAAATAATAAAGGGCATTTTATTTTAATTTTTACTAAATATTAAGGCTAAACATGTTTTAGGTACCTACATAGTTCAAGCAAACTCAAATACCTAAAAAAACTAAAATCAGTTTATCAGTTACGGGATTGGTATCACTTAATAAATTTAATTGTATCACACATATGTTCAAAAATGGCGCTGGATATGACAGACGCGCCCCATTAGCTACACTATCCGCTGTGGACTATTTATAAAAGATTAGATTAACACTCGTGCTGACATAGTTTCATTTTCACGCATGCCACTTTAGCTGAGGATTAAATCTAAGCTGGTTTTATATTTTAAATGGTTTTATAAATAAAACTATTTAAATCATCGCATATTTTTCATGGAATTAAGATAGCAAACCGGCATGCAACAGCACTTTTCCGCTGTCGCCTGTGACAAATGTGACCGAACCCGAATAGGACTCATTTGAGACTGTAGAGTCGAGATGGTCTCCTAGTCAATTGGCAAACGGTGTTCAAATGTTAACTCATAGTGGTTAGTAGAGTCTTGTTCTAAATCGGTCGCATGTATTGTTAGCCTTGAGGACTGAGATAGTGGCCTCTAAAAATGTTTATTCAAATTTATATTATCGTCAATGCCATCTCCTCCTGACAACCAGAGCTGGCGAGCGGCCTGGTGGTAAGTAGACACTGCCGACCGTGGGCTTCAGTAACATCAAAGGCACCGGTTTGAATTTAAGTGCCTCCACCAAAATCAACCCAACCAGCCATAAATTAATGGCTTACTACTGGCCACGGATATCTACTTATCGTTGAAGAGGAATGGAGTATACTCCACCACGCTGCTCCAGTGTGGTTTAGTGACGGGTTTTAACCCAAGTAGGCACTGGAAGTTTTTCATGCTACCAGAAGGCTTTCGACGTAGCTTAACGACTGCTTACTAACAATAAAAGCGGGACCGACGGCTATACGTGCCCCTGAGATACAGAAATGATTAATGCCCGAGATACACGAGGCTAGTTTTTCAAGCTAGGATAGCAAGCTAGTGTCAGTAAGCTAGCAAGCTAGTA